>CAXKVW010000629.1:0-231658 GCA_964058825.1 Carex arenaria
TACGCTGTCGCCGATTCAGACGTTCAACATCGAAAGCTGTTCGTGCACGGGTTCGGCTGGGATGCTTCCAATGAAGATATGATGACGACCTTCTCTCCCTATGGAGAAGTCGAGGATTGCAACATGGTGTGTGACCGGTCAACGGGTCGGTGTAAGGGTTATGGATTCATCACCTTCTGCAGCCGTAAGGCTGCTACACTAGCCTTGAAAGAACCTCATAAGCGGATTGGAAACCGCATGACTACATGCCAGCTAGCGGCTGCTGGACCCGTACCGTCAGGCAGCAGTGCTTCTAATAACCCAGATACCTTAGCTAGAAAGATATATGTGAGCAATGTGCACGCAGATACCCAACCCGATAAGCTTCGGTCCTTGTTTGAGAAATTTGGGGAGATCGAGTTGGGACCAATTGGATTTGATTTGCAGACGGGTAAATCTCGGGGCTTTGCTCTTTTTGTTTACAAAACCATAGAAGGTACTAGAAAGGCACTAGAAGAGCCTTACAAGATGTTTGGAGGTAGGTTGTTACACTGTGAACTGGCATCAAATTCTAACAATAAAAAAAAGACACAATCAATGCCCACCATGGCACCTGCACCTATGGCTCCTCCTGCCATGGCACAATCTGTGACCGCGTCGCAGATTGCGGCCATGGCAGCTGCACAAAATATGGCATTGTATAGTCAGAATCCATATGCAGCTTTTCTGGGACAGAACCCGTTTCTTGCTGCGGCTACATTTAATCCACTGGCTGCTGCAGCCGCATTTAATCCAGCCTTCGCTGCAGCTGCATTTAACCCAGCTGCTGCTACAGGGTTTGCCACAGCGGCAGCAGCTGCACATAATCCAATGTTGGCGAAGAATGAGGTTCCTGAGGGGCAGTCGCTTCTAAGATCCTATCAGGGGTCTGTTTTGAATTCGACACAACAGAGTCATGGTTCAACTGGTGGACTATCAGGTCGTGGGTTCCCTGGATTCATGTGGTAAAATTTACATCCCTTTTTTATTTTATTTTTATTTTTCTGATGTTGAGTAATACTGTGTTTATTTTAATTAAGTGCTTTCTTAACTTGTTTTCCGAGCTTCAGTTGCACATTCAAATTAGGCTTTAATTTACTAGTGCCATATTGTTTTTAAAATTTGGTTCCCTGTTGCTTATGTGGTTGCTATGGCAATCTTTTGAGGTTTCCACAAGCTTTCAGGTGTTTCCTTGTATCTTTTATTTATAACCTTTGGGACTGGTTAACAGAATCATATTTTGTTGTTTTTTTTTTTTCACGTTTTGACAATACCTTTTGTGGTCAAAATTATTTTTATATTTAAAGTTTATTTCATTTGCATGTGTTTTGTTTCATCTTTTTTTATTTAGATCCTTGTGTTAATTCTGTAAACTTGTTGCTTTAGTGTGGGCATAAGAATTGAGACCAAGCCAGATGCCTTTGTTTGAATAATTTGCAGTTGTTCTTTCCTGTTTTATGATGGTATTCATATTCTCACATCTTTTATGGTAGCTTTGCACGGTTGCACCTGTCTTCTCCACAAACCTCTAAATTTTGAAATTTGTTTTCTCAGTGCAATATCCTTAACATCAAGACACCCAACATCAGGCTTGGGGCCAGCATTTATCACACCTTAGCACTTTGAAACATAATTTTAAATAATTAAATAAACTTATTGTTTTAATACATCTTTGCTAGTTATGCTTTTTATATAGTAATTGTGAACGAATTGGAGCTTCGGTGATGCTATAGCATCAATTTAAAAGAAAAACTGATTTTCTGGATATCTATTGGTGACCTGCTCAGTTGATATATGTTATTTGGTGGGATCATTTCATTTTAACTCATTATTTGAAGATGTGTTTCATCATTTTTATTTCTGTATCCTACCTTATGAATATCATTTGCATGCTTTGGTTTAGTCTTGTTGTCCCTAACTTTTATGATTTTGTTTTGTTTGATCATTTCTTGTTAGTTTGGAAATATTGCACTTCTTCTACCCTGCATATTTTTTTCCCTTGGGCAATGCTTTTTTTATCAGTTCATTATTTTTACTATTTTGTGAAGTGTTGACTTGTATCAAATGGTTCACCTTAGCTTAACTCCTCGTAGAATCTATTAGGGCAGCTATGACAGTAATCTTATTTCATTATAAAAAAATAAAGTACTGTCTTGTCTATGTGGTCTGGCATGCCATGCCATGACATATTCAAGTCTCATAAGGGCCTACTAACTTGCCAACTGTATAAAGTTTGTATTATATAAAAACAAAAATATATATTTGATATGTGGGACTTGTTAAAGCAAAACTGCATGTTTGAAAAGAAAAGCAAATTGATTAAGTTGAGCTACATCTTTGCTCCCATATTGTGAAAGAAATAACTTGTCTATTTGAATTGTAATGAGGTGTTTCCAGCTAAAAAAGTTGAGTTGTAATGTTGTATCACATATTTGGGAGCTTTTGTGGGCAGCGGAGAAAATTACAGCGTGATTCAAATATTATGCGTCTGTTAATTAAATTGTGAATTGTAATGTGAATAGCACTTGATTAAGTAATTTCACCACTCAATCAGCACAATTATTAATTCTTTTAATCAACCATTTTAGGTTTGACACGCATCTTTTTAATCATGAAATATCAAGTTGCATGGTTTCAATAAATTATGAAATGGAAAACTTCAATTTCATTGGTTAATAATGTCTATGTTGGCATAATTCTATTTTGTCTTTTGATAGTGTTTGTTTCGTTCTTAAATTGAGTTTGAATATTGTTACAGAATCCTGAGACTTGTGGAGAAATTGAATGGAGATAGTTTAGGAGATTCTAGTTGGCTTGAGGATCTTGGACAACACTGCTGGGTTAATTGTGCTTGAACAGGAATTCATGTGAAGGCCTTCAACTTTTGAAATAATTTTTCAGGTTTCTAATATCTTTCGAAATAATATTTTGTAGCTTTCCATGAATATTGGCTTTCTGATTTGATAGTTGTGTTTCTCTGGTTAGATCCTCTTTTGATGTGTAAATCATCTTTTACTGCACACCTGAGTTTGAATTTTCTATTTGCAATCAAATGTCTGAAGAGGGTTCTTTGTTTTCCCTGTTTTCTATACTGATTTTAGTTTTTACATTATCTTACATCAAATTTACTCGGGTGTTATCTATGAGCTGGCTTGACTGCAAAGTCTTATGTTTTTCTTGGTTGGTACTTGATAGAAATTATTTAATTATTTCTTTACTTATTTACTTATTTATTTTGCCAAAATATTGGCCTTGAAGACCACTTTATTTTCTGGTGTGAGTCGGAACACATAAAAAAGGATCTGCCATTGTGTTACTAAAATCCGCACAACTCGGTATAAAATGATGAGAACAGGACGGTGTTCATTATTTAACAAAAGTGGCATTTTCTCTCAGTTGGTTTTAATTAATTGGTTGTATACTTTATTTGAGATTTTACTTATTTGATCTATTAGCTGTTTGTTTCCCGGAAACAATTTGACACCTGTGTCCAACTGATGAAGATGCTTTGATTGTAGTTTTAAATATTGGTTAGCATTTCTATTTATAGATCCTATTTGTTTATGTTTTACTGTTTCATTATTTACGTGCTAGAATCATGTTAATGTTTTAGAATCAAGTCTGAACAATTAACACCTGATTTATCCCATGACATTTCACCTGGTAATTTCCTGGTTTAATGATTTAATTTATTTGTTACCAGTGAGTTTGCTTTACTATACGGCAATTCAACCTGTGACTGTGGATATGGATATTGATATGGTTTTACGTTTCAATTATATGTATCTGAACAGTAGATATATGTCATATATTTTAATATATATTATGGAAAAATATTGTTATTCACCATTATAATTAGATGAATATTATGAACTTTTGTATTTTTTTAAATATTTTTATATTATTTTAATAAATATTTGATCCGATCTGTATCTGTATTCATGTCCGGCTGATATCCGACCTGTATCTATATTCGAAAAAAAAAATATGAATATGGTTTTACTTTTATCCGCTCCGTTTTCAACCCTAGATGCAAATGATCTGTTTAGGTAATTTGCACATGTTTTTTTTTTTGCCTTGTAAGGTCAATTTGGCAAATTCATTCAATTTCTTTGACATGGAGCTTTTTGAGAAAATTTCTCCTGTTCTTTTTTGGGAGTCTATATCCCCCGTACCTGAGGTGCAATATATATAAATGGAGGGTTAAATTCAGTCTGGTGTCTACAGAAACTATTAGAGGGTTTATTTTGAGATTCGTGCCAGGTTAAAAGAATGGTTCAGATTTACGAATTGCACCTCAGGGACCTGGGGGGTTCTGAATTCCTTTTCTGTATTCTTTTTATTTCAAACCCGTAGGCATAATTCCTTTTCTGTTGGTTGCATTGTATAGATCAGTGTTGTAAATAATGGTATATGCTCATCAGACAGATAGGGTATTGCCAAACAATTAATCGGAAATAATTGGTCGTAATTGGAGATAATCATCCGATTATTTGGAAAAATTCGTAATGGTTTGATCATTGTCAATGACTAATTGGCCGATTGATTGGCCTAAACGGATGTTTTTTTTACAATATAGATGTATCACGGTGAGATATATTAATAAGTGTTTGAATCCAATCTAATATGCAAGATTCGCACGAAGTGGATATTGTGCGTATGTTTAATAATGAAATTGAAGAACATGTGCAAGTTTGTATGCATATTGGAATTGTTATGTCGTCAATTCGCTATGGCCTATTTAAAACTTCAATTGGATCCTTAATGTTCTGAAATTGTATTTAATATAATTAGACCTAATACTCTTAACGGTGCAATAATTCAGTGTTATATTGTACTTTAAAAATATCAAATACATTCCTTTAAAATGAAAAGAAAAAAAAATACAATAAAAAATCATTCGATCAAAAATTGAACTATATTGATACTCTTAAGAGCATCGGTATCTCTAAACCACTCGGAGTTTCTAAATAACTGAAATTTTAAATTTTTAGACTTTCTGAATTTTTAAATCTCTACATCTCTGAAATTAAAATTAGAGTTTTGAAATTGCCACATTAATGTTTAATTAAAACAGTAAAAAAATTTGAGCGAATACGAGTTGATTATTTGTCACGTCAGAGTTTTGAAACAATTTTATATTTAGAAATTATTGAACAAAATTGCTAAATATGAAATCCATCTCTATTTCTAAAACTGATTTAGAAACTGTCAAGTCAGTTTTGAAACTTCAAGAGTTTCAAAAATGCAGATGCTTTAACATTGTTATAGAGTATCAATCTGCAACAATGTAACTGCATATTTGAATGCATGGGACTGTCATGCTACAATGAATCCAGTCGTTCCGTACTATTTGAAAATGATTACAGAAATACTTTCATAAAATATGGTTGGCCATTTGGTCAAGTAATTAGCATTTTGAAAGTTCTTTAGGTTCTTCCTGTAGGTTGCGTTTGAATGTGAGCAAGAATAGTTAGAATAGCAAAATTTGAGAATAGAGAAAAACTAGTCATTTTCATATTAGTGTAAAAAGGATATTATTTGGATTAGTAAAAATATTGTTCGGATTATATATGTTGAATAGTGAATAGCTTTTAACTAATAAAGAATAGTGTTAACAATGTGCTAATTAAGAGGAAAGATAGGCAAGTGGGATTACAAATGGCTATCTTGACATGGAGAGAATGTGTTAAAGATAGGCAAGTGAGATTACTAATAATTGTAATTTTAATTTTACAAACTTTTTTTTTTATTAACAATGCATTTAAAAATCTCACCTTTACTTATAATCATTCCTGAAATTATAATTAATTGTAGGAATGAAATAATATCAAATTGATTTAAAAATAATTGTTAACAAAATACTTATGTGATAATAATAAAATAATCTTTTATAATCTCAAAGATTGAGATGCTTTAAGTATAAAATATTTTTTATATGCAGAAAATCAAGCAAAAAAAAAAGATTTTTGTTATATCCAGTCTTTAGGCGTATACACCTTTACCTACCGAAATTTTTATTAATAGGGGAAAAAAATATCGACAATAGAGAAGCAATTCTTGAAAATTCAATATCTAAGAAAAACGTGATGGTGTAGACCACAACTTCCCGTTAATCGAAATCTGATTAGCGAAAAAACATTAAAAAAAAAGTTGTGGACGTTATAGTTGAGAATGTCCAGGGTCTTTTTTTTCTCGCACTGTTTTGTTAATTAACGTTAATTTAATTTCGCTAATCAGAACGTTATGGTCTATCTGGATGTTATACACCATCACGTTTTTCTTATACATCGAATTTCTGAAAATTGTTTCCCTATTGTCGATATTTTTTTTATTTTCCTATTAAAAAATTTTTCGGCCTTTACCTAATCTCAAATTAAAAATTCTAACCTCCCTCCCTTCAAAATTTATCCTGAATTGCGTAGTCAGATAAGGTGTCACTACCATTTTTGGTGATAATATTAAAAATCAAGAAAGCTTACCTTTTCTTTCTTGTTTTGCCCTGCCGACTGTAACGCAGTGTGTTTCATAATTTGAAAATTAATAATCCTCATTTCATACTAAAAATATAATAATCATCAAGTAAACAATTGAGAAATAAAATTAATTAAATAATATTTGATCACATGATCGAAATGACTTTTAATTAGGGATGAAAACGGAGTGAATAATGCCTGATCTGCATTCGAAAAATTAGATGCATATATCATTAACTGAATATCCGTGTGAATACAAATACTATCCATATTCAAATAATAGATATATTATATATAGTTTAATATATATTATAAATTTTTAGTATTTTTTATACTAATATTTATATCATTTTTAATAAATATCTGATTTGATTTGTATATGTATCCATACTGGTAGGGGCGGATGTAGGATTCTGATCAGGGTAGAACAAAAAATTATTGAATCTGATTTAAATAGATAATCATATCCAAATCCATTAAATAATTGAGTACTAGATAAAAATTGATAACAAAAATAACAAAATAATATTCTAATACAATTTACTTCATAACATTTAAATAATCAACTATTCAAGATATGATAAAGACCCAAAACTCCGTCTTTATTAATTAGTTTTGAATTTTCAAGGTAGGGCAGTTGTCTCATCCTGTGTTACAGTAGATCCGCACCTGCATACTGGTATCCATTATCGAAAAATAAAAACAGATATAGTTTTACCACTGTCCAATTCGTTTTCACCCTAAGTCCTAATTTATATCAAATTATAAGATTGAGATTTAAGAACACTCAACCTACGGGTTTCAAATAAAAAAAAAAGATTTAAGAACACTAATTTTTGGTTTATTTTTTTATTACAATCGTATTATCTTATACTGTTATTCATAGTGATGATATAAGCGAGTTAAACACATTTTTATTCATTTTATAACCATTTTCAAATCGAACTCTGAATAAAATACAAATCACAAATTATTCACGATAAAAATATAAAAAAATAAAACTTCTTTTTAAAAAAATATTTTTAAGTCTTTTTTTAATTACTTATTGTACTAAATCATTTCTAATTTATACACGAATTTGACAAACTTTTTGACCAACCGAACCCAAACTATGTCCGGACGCGTATCCTCTGAGATATCTCATTTTTTGCGTGACCGACGTGTTCGGTGCCTATTCGGGGAACCGTAGAGGGCCAGTATTATTTTTGATTTGAGATTGGTGCAGAATGTATTTGAACGGCTGAAATATTCCAAAAAGTCACGCAAAGTTTGAGATATCTCAGAGGATTCGAATTCGTTATGTCCCTTCCACGAAAACATAGTCGTAGTCTCGTAGATGCAAAGATATAGTAAGATTTTCTGTGGCCACTTGAAACACCGCCGCGCCTACTCTTTTCCAACTCCAACCACCGTCCTCTCTCAATCCTTCCTCCCTCACCTTTGCTTGTATTGGGAGGGAGGGATACAGAGAGAGATCTCTGCATTAGAAAGCTTTTCAGAAACTCTTTCCTAGTTCTCTTCGAACTCTGTCACTGATCCATCTCGAAGCGATCTCTAATGGCGGATCGGGGGGAGCAAGCGTCCCCTCTAATTCCGCCACCATCCCAGACGGAGCCTGGAGAAATTGACCTTGAATCTGGTGTTGGTGATCAAATCCAGTGCCGAATCTGCCTTGAAAGCGATGGTGATTCTTTTCTTCCTCCCTTTTAATTTTTTAGAAATTTCTAATCTTGGGTTTACCTGATACAGAGAGGTCCCATTTATGGTAGATATTTTAACTCAACTTATTCCAGCTAAACTGAGACCAAATTGGGGGATAAGTACTTGATTTAATCTTCTAAGCGAAGGTTCCATATACAGATTCAGTGAAATAAGCGTTTTTATTTGAAAATTGACAAACAAACAAGAATGGAATGGAAACAGGCACACTACTTCTTTCCAAGCTGATAATTGAACCTTAATTTCCATGTTTAATCAGAATACCTTATGGTCATTAATTGAGCAAGAAAAAATCTTTGGTCTATTCAGATCAAATACCTTGATGTAACAATGGCAGAAAAGCAGTTTTCTCTAGTCAGTTTTTGCAAGATCTCCCCCAGTGGTACTGGAACAGAACAGCTATAGACCATTTAGGTCCTGGTTTTCCAGCTTGATACTGCTTTTTTATTTGATTATTTGAGATTTTAGAAAGAAAGAAAAAAGGTTAATTGAGGCTTAGGTATCTCGCATTTTCTTGTAATGACTGTTTTGTCATAACTAAGTTTCCATGTTGAATTATCTAGCAGGCTTTAAACAAGTACTAGTTTTCTTTTGTTTTTCTTGCACTTGAATATTATATGTTATGCATATATGATGAAATTATGCAGAATCTGGCCTTTGTAAATGTATTACAGGTCGGGATTTTATAGCCCCTTGTAAGTGCAAGGGAACCTCCAAGTATGTTCACCGTGAATGCCTCGACCATTGGAGAGCTGTAAAGGTGCAATTCCCTCATTTCTGTCTGTGTTTGTACTTCATGTGTAATCTTGAATGACATGGTAAGATGCCAAGAAACATTTTACGGTCACCTTGGTTTTGCCAAAATTAAGCTCCAGCCCTACATCTAATGTCAACCAATTAAAACAGAGCACTTAAAGTATTATATGTGAGCTAGTAAGTGTGGAGTTAGTAAGTGCTGACTGGTAACCAAAAACTCTGTTATGGTGATTCTTTGTATAACATACTGATTTTTGTCTCAGACCAAACCAGCAGCAGTTTTTTAATTTGTTTTGCTTTGTTTACTTTTCAGGAGGGTTTTGCATTTTCACATTGCACAACCTGTAAAGCTCCGTACTATTTGAGAGTTCAGGTTCATACAGACAGGAAATGGAGGACACTAAAATTCCGTTTCTTCGTTACGAGAGACATACTTTTCATATTTGTAGCTGTTCAAATTGTGAGTTGTTCTCTGTAGTTAATTTTTTATTTGGTGTTAACTTCTTGTAAGATTATTTCTGATTATAGGTGTCAAACATATATTATCCTTGTCGGAAAAGAGATGGTGAAAGTCTATAGAGATTTAAATCATCCAGATGTACTAAGTTGGAGTCCTGAAAATCTTGTCATCAGATGGTTGTTATCATTGTTATTTCTTGAATGTTCTCTTATATTTCAGGTAATATCAGTATTTGCATACCTAGTGTATTTTATTGATGGCTATCAGCAATTCTGGTTGCGCATGACATGGGGCTTTGATGATGAGATCAGCTTTTATTATATATGTGGTAAGACTGTAAAGTGGATGCTACATAAATTATCAGAAAATTTATTTCCATTCAAAATATCAGTTAGAAAAACAACCTCAGTTGACATAAAAGGCCCGTATGATATATGTATGAGGCTATAATATACCTAACATCTGAGGAGGATGAGAATTTGACCGGTTTATATGTTGAAACACAGGGTTTTCTTTGTGCTAGTGCAATGAATAAATTGTAACCAATTTAAGAATTTGAATCCTGTGGCTTTTCCTAGACTGGTTTTGAGAAATTAACTGGTCATGAATTTGATAGATGCGTTTATGTCAATGACAGCAAAATGAACTTTGGTTAGATCAGTAAAGAAACTTTCTTGGGAATTTTCTTGTAGTTTTTTAATGTTGTTTATAGTGTCTAAAAAAATAATCTTATCTTGTTGTAGGGGCATTATTGTTTTTTGCACTGCTTGGTTTGTGTGGATGCTTCATAACCTGTTATGATCGAAGAGTGCGGAATGATTTGGCTCAGCCATGCCGAGAATTGTGTCTTTGCTGTTGCCAACCAGGGTAGATTCTCATATTCAATATTTCTGTTCTACAATATCTGTAATCCAGTGAAAGATGTGCATGTTCCCAGGATCACCATACCGAATATTGATGTCATATCAATCAGGTGTGGTACTGGTACTGGACCTGTAGCAGGCGTTACAGGACGTGTATAGCTGGGTATCAGTACCTTATCATATTTTCTCCAGATTTTTATTGTTCTATGCTTAGTATCGAGTTAACTGAAGCTCATTTAAGTGGTAAACTAGACATCTGGCATAAGAAAAGGAAGGAGAGTTGAAATGGCCTTTTGGTATTGGTTAGCCACACTAACATCATCATTTAAGTATTGGTGCAGAATCTCATTCGAATGGTATTGGTACAACTTAGTGTGTTCTTTTTTAATGGTGCTATTTTGTACTTGGATATATAAAGAGCAATTCTCCACAATTACCCAGAACTAGGCAATCATACAACAAAAGTAGTACTATAAACAAAAATTATGCAAAATTGGATCCAAGAAATCCATTAATCTAAGTTTATTTATTTGTGATAATTTATTGAATTTTTATTTATCTATCTCGTGGTTTTTAAATATTAATACTACTATCCCAGATTTTAGAAGTTTGACAACACTATGCGAAAAAACTAATGCATGCTTTCAGCATTTGCGACTGAACACATTCATTTTTGAAGAAAAAATGGGCTAACTGAACTCAAGCATGTAGTATGAACTGATTAATATTTTTGTGTTCACAATTCAACCTGAACTTTGGTTCAAGTTTGTTTCTTTGCCTCATAAATAAAAGTTCTATTTTATTTACCTTTTTTCCTCTCAGCATGTGTGCAGACTGCCATCTACCAGGCACATTGTGCATGTGGACCGATTGCACCACATGCTGTGAGGGTTGTGCAACAACTGCGGGTGAATGTGGCGGTTGCTTGGGTGGGGCCGGTGAGGCCGGCTTGCCTTTGCTATTTATCATGGGGTTGATTGTCCTGGGGCTGTTCACTGTAATCGGCATTTTCTATAGCGTGTTAGTTGCTACTATGGTCGGTCAGAGGATATGGCAGCGCCACTATCATATTCTTGCCAAAAGAATGCTAACTAAAGTAAGTTCTGAAGGATGTTGTTGTGATGAGGCTTGTAGTTAATTTGTCACCGGTTTTTCATTTTTGTCGATATCCTATGGTATAAGCAATTGTGTCAGGACGTGAATTGTAAAAGGTACCTGAGATACCTGTTACCAGACTTATGTTGTTTTTCTTAGAATTAACCCCATTTGATTATAACTGATTTCTTTTTCTGTAATCACATCAAATTATAGTCCTCTACTAGAGTTGAAGCTGTAATTGGATCATACTCAAAATTTCAACTACCCAGAATGGAAATAAATCTGCTGTGACTCCAGTGGAATAACAGGGTCCTGTTATTGGGATCTCAACCATCAAAGTTTTCCATGCGTAGATCTCAATGAGAACTTTTTATACACAAATCTCAACGAAGTTTAATGGCTGGGATCGGAATAACAGGATCCTGTAATTCCATTGGAATCACAGCAGATCTATTTCCACCCAGAATTTGCATCTTCATGAAAATCAAGTCCCATTAAGTTGAACCCAAAATTTTGTAATTTAGTCTCAAATAAGCTTCTGTGCAGTTACGGAAGCTCAAACTTTTCAAGTCAATCCTGACCAATCTCTTTTTGATATGTGTTATAGGAGTATGTAGTTGAGGATGTAGATGGTGAGGGCAGAGATTGGTGTCCGCCGCCTCTTCCACCTGAGCATGTTCAGCAATTGAAGTCACTTGGTCTTCTTTAACCTGGAGATAAGAAAGGAACAATTCCTACTGTTTACTTTTTACCATGTCTTGGAGTTTCACTGGGAGGCTTCATCCTGTCAGTCATGTTAGACTTGTAGGTGATATAGAGTTTCATTCCTACAAGATATGTTGTATATTTCACTGGAATCATTCAAGACCAAAGAAAATTTGTTACTGATTTCTTTACTTATTTGTCTCAATTTGATAGCTCGTTTGATTTATAATTTGGTTTAGTACTAGGTGTCATTCATATACCAGTCCGATGTCAGATTTTGCTTAAATAAGGCTCTAATTACTTCAATAATGGTTAAGTAGCTGTTGATCTTGAATAGAAGTTTAAATTTAAACAAAGGAGTTTTGTTGATGCGTATCATTTAAGGCCAATGATTGTTGTGAATAATTGAGTAGAAACAGTGTGCTGGTGTTGTGGTTGTACTTAATACATGATAGTTACTTCTTACCAAACAACTTAAAGTGTTCTTTTTGAAATGTCAAAAGGTGAATGAATAGTAATCTAGAAAGGGAATTTCACTCTCTTGTGGAACCTATCCTCTGTTGCCAGAGATTCATGGAAGTGGATTGGGGGTAAAGTGCGCCTTTAATGGCGGCTTTTCGAGGGCCCTACCGGAGATTTTAGATAAGATCATCTCATCTCAATCACAATCCTCTGTTTGCCTAAAGAAGGCTAAAAAAGATTCACAGCCACAATGTGTCATATGTGTAGAGATTTTAGCATGTCATAGTGTATTAAGTCTTTGCAAGTGTTCTTTTTCATGGGGAAGTATTAAAAGAAAGGCCTATTTTTTTCAGACAACATGTTTTAGTCTTTGGTTTTCTTTATTAAATGAAACATGCTTATAAAACGCAACTACTAATACAGCATAGTGAAAGTTTGAATCTTTTTGTCTTAAAAATCATCCTAATAACTTATTATTTAAACTACTAATCACTTAAAGCCACTAGACCCGTTACAACTTTCATTCCTTTCAACTGCAAAAGATATTTGGTAAAATGTAAAAGCTCGCTTTTGAAGCTACCTTGATAAAGTTTGTTCTTTAACTTTGGGCGGATTAAAAAAGGGGTCATGTCCCACATTCCTTTATTTGAGAAAATTCATATCTGGCTTATATTAAACGAGATTTTTTTTTTTCAAAATAACTTCATATTTTATCTCATTCTATTATAAGCGCCCATACTTTAATAGTGAACCGGTCTTTAGTCTTGTAGCTTTAATTGGTCTTTTGGTCTAGTGATAAAACAATGCTCTTTGTGTGGGAGGTCGTTAGTTCAAAATTCAAATGAAAATTATTATAAAACACTTAGGTGGCTAGCTTGACCTTCAAACCTTACTGGAAAAAAAAATGCTGTTAAAATTAGTCCTGCTTGCCTAGGCCCTGATCTTGGTACCAATCCATAACGATCAAAATCAAATCATAAATCTATTAATTAAGCAAATTCAAGGAAACAACTAGCACCATATAAAAAAGACCATAAACTGAAAAATCTTGACCAATTTGAAAGATCATTTGGTGTAGTTGAAATAACTGAATTAAGATTGTTTGATCAAGTAAACGAAAATCCAATCAAATTCACAACACGGGGCTATTCGGCAATACATGAAAGATTAAATATTAATTCGCGCTAAGGATAGGCTGTTCGGTAAGCTAAAGAAAGGAGCAGGAAATTAAGATAGCTAAAGAAAGTTAAATGAAGAAGGATGTGCCTTAAGAAAGGGGCAGTGATTAAGATCCGCACAAAAAGGGACCAAAAAAAGTTGTCTTAATCCACACTAAGAAACTGATGTTCGGCAGATTTAAGCGGCTAAGGAAGTTAAATGAGACTCTTTTAGCTTTAAGGAGACTCATTTAGCCTTAAAGAGGCTTAAGGAAGCTCTTGCCAAATAGCACCAACTGTCTTAATGAGATTTTTTCCTTTTTTTTTTTTCTAACTATATAGTTAAAACATTTCTCATGATCTTATTAAAAAAATATTGGCATCGTCGGCACGTACTTTCTTTTTCTTCCACTAAAGAAGAAAGCTAGTCATCCTAAACTTTTTCTACTTGGATATCATCAACACATATGCAACAACTTCAAAATACATAGTTTTTATGGGTATAGATGCAAAAGTTGTTCTATTATTATATAAAGAAGAGATCCTCGCATGGCTACAGAACAAGAAAACACGATCTTTTCTTTTCTTAATATAAACCATCATATATATATATACACACTCCTTGAAAGTTGAAACTCAAGTGAATAATTAGAGATTTAAAATGATGTCCATGGGATTCAGCTATGCTCAAGTGCATCTCCAGCAAGAGCAGTGCAAGGAGAGAATCAAGAAATTAGGAGATCAAAATCAGAAGAATACTAAGAGAAGAGAAGAGAAGAAAGCTCACAGAGGGAAGGTGCATCCAAATAAAATAACAATTTCTTGTATCTCTGATGAAGCTTGATGTAGCAACTTTTTTTTTGTTAGTAAAAAAAGCCAAGTTGAGTGGGCTTGTGTTTTATTCAGTTTTGTAAATAACGTTATGCAGTTGTCAGACAGATATGGTATTGTCAAGTGATTAATCGGAAATAATCAACTATAATCGGCTGATTAGTTAGAAAAATCTCTGGTGGTTTGATCATTACTAACAATTAATCGGCAATTTTTTACAACACTGGTTTTATCTAGTTCTCTCTTTTGGAAAAAAAAATAAAGTAGGTACAGAGAGACTCCAAACCAAAGTCCTTGGTTCTTTTCTTTTTTCCTTTGATGTAATATCTTGTCAAGGATTCACAACTTACCATTTCCTTATCAAAAGAAATTTTCTAAGCTCATGTGAAGTAGATTTTCCAAAAGCATTGTCTTACCTCCCAAACGATACAGATTCGTAGTTGGCGTCAATGAAAATTTCATTTCTATTTTTGATGTATTTGTGTGGGGATTTTGTTCAAAATGTTAAAAAGTTTGTTGGCGTGGTGAAATTATTCAAGGACCACTATAAGTCGAGTGCACGTGGAGCACCAATCAAGGATTATGTTAGATCGACAATGCAATAAATATCTATACATCAAAAGTAGGCTTGCATTATTTAAACATGTTGTTGCTTTTTTTTTTTTTAAAAAGAACAAGAAAATAAATAAATAATACTCCATATGAAAGGAACACGTATCCTCCGCATGATCTCAAAAGATTCCTTTTGAGTTAATGCATCTTAGTTGTCTGATTTTAATCAGAGTTAATTTAATCGTCTGATTTTAACACATAAGTTCTTTAATATTAGTGTAGATCTAGTTTGTACGAATTTTAAAGCAGAGTGGATGGTTCAGATACATTAAATCAAAAGAGAGTTAATGTAGAGAATAATAATTCATATGAAAGAGAAAAATAGAGCGGAAGAGAGATTCTATTTCTGCTGAACAAGAAAATAATTTAGTAGAATTATGAAATTGGGAAAAGTCGAATTAAATTTGAATTTTTTGTAGTCAAACTCCTGTATTTTACTCTTTGGTCCCTCCTCTATTCTACTATGAGTCAATTCTCTATTCTACGAAGACAGTGGAATAGATGAATTGATTGTTTTTCAAGAGATGAGTTTGACTTACTTTTCAATACTTTTTCATTATTTCACTCTTTCATCATGAACTGAACACCACGATCGAAATAGTATGAAATAGAAACCTATTCCAAATTTCTCTTTTCCTCTATTCTTTTACTAATTCATGTGTTGCCTAATGGATCCAAAAAATTAAATTGTAAATTTTCAAGAAAAAAGTAGAAGATATGTGCTGAGGGTTTAATCAATGTCAAAATCAGGATCCTAAATTTCCATACAGACTATTAAACTATATGTGGATTACCATAAATTACCAGAATGAAACATGTTTAAATCAGAACTAAATTAAATTTATGTAAATCATAATAGGGTCTCATGTTTAAATCAGAACTAAATTAAATTTATGTAATTTAAATCATAATAGGGTCTCATGAATTCACATCCTCTCAGGTACCTGAAAAGAGAATATTTTACAATTAGTAGATCTGAACCGATCTTTTTAAAATCAGCACAAATCTCAAAGCCCAATAATACTGCCTCCTGCTCTACCCGAATCTCAAATAGAATGAAAATAAATCTCAAACTGTAAAATGAATATAATCTTGTGCAGTACTTGAGAGGGATCCGAATCTGCTGCGATTCTTCGCTCATGAATAGTAACCTACGATTTCTGCTTTTCTAAATCCAACTGTTGAATTGTTTCGAGATTCGTGCAAGAAAAAAATCATCTGCTTTGAGATACGTGCATGGAATTATTGGACGGCTAGATTTAGAAAAATAGAAATTTTAGAATTACTGTTCATCATTTTAGGATCGCAGCAAATGTGAATCCACCTGAGAGGATATTGATCCACTTTCAATCAGTAGCAGATCAATGTGTAATAGCACTATTTCATTAGTTATGCGACTTATGTCCCTATTCCTCAACCTCATAACTTTCACTCGTGAGATGCAGCTTGGGTTCTATGTCTATCGGGCTCAAACTGATTGCGATAGATTCTATAACTGTCAGCTCCACTTTAAAATATGTGCATGTTGTTTTAATATCTGCGCGAGTTCGCTTTAATATCCGTGCGCATAGATCGGACGTTATAAAATTCATTGGACTCAGTGTGAGTCCGATGGGCACCGGACCCAAGCTGCTCCCTTGCAACACAAGTCGAACAAAAAAATATTAATCCGGTTTAAATGTGAATCGGATAGGTAAATTAATTGAAATCATATCTTGTTGCATCCGGGTAAATTTCGGATCGAATATAAGGTTATGTTTTTCAAAATTAGATCCAATCTAACTTGACGGGTTCGGGTCTTCTGATCTGGAACCGGATCGAAGCCGGGAACAACTCCAAATACGAATCCGTATTCTCTGCATTAACTTAAAAAGGAAGCTTTTGAGTTAATCCATCTGAACCATCCGATGCGAATTAAGATCCGTTCGGAAAGATCCGCACAAATATTGAAGGTCTCCTTGTTAAAATCAAACGGTTGTAATGGCTCCATTTAAAATCAAACGGTCGAAATGCATTAACTCAAAAGATTCCCTTTTGAGTTAATGCAGAGGATACGTGTTACTCCAAATACCCTTGGTACTGCCTTCCTCTCGGCGAGATCTCATTGCCTCTTCCTCCCACCTTCGACACAAAAACCAGAGAGAGAGAGAGAGAGGTAGAGAGGTAGAGAGTAGAGATGGATCCGGACTCATTTCGACAGACCTTCTCTGGCCTCGCGCTAGGAAATGCCATGGCGGCGGCTGCTAGAGACTACCAAAAGGTGCCCTTTTTTGTTCGATTTAATCTTTTAAAAGTCTTTTCTTTCTAATTAGAGTGTGTTATCAGTGATACGATACGATTCTTAGAGAGTTCGTATCACCTTGATCGATTGCGTCGTAGATGTTTCTTAATTAATGATTTCGGTGGTTTAATGTAGCGCTAGCCTGCTTTGTAACATAAAAATATTAACAATGGAGTCCTTTATAGGAAGTGCTATCTAATGGGAAGGCTCAGGCAAATACAAACGAGGATGTGGATCTCGACGAATTGTTGGATGTAAGTTAAATGTTTTTTTTTTTCTTTTCATTTTTCTCCCTACTCTAAAAACATAGTTTATGAATTCAATTTCATTATCATGCAGGATCCAGAGCTAGAGAAATTGCATGCTGAGAGAGTTGCAGCTCTCAAGGTAGTTTACTAAGGTGTAGCCTTTCTCAAAAACACTGTACTTAGTTTCATAATTAAAACTCTAACGACATTGTTTGGTGTTCTTTTGGATTGAGGATTGAGTCTAACATGATGTGATTTCATTACCTGTTTCCATATATTTGTGGAAACAAGAGTTTTGCATCCTAAGAACTGAAAATTTAAAAATTAAAGAAAGGAAAAGAAATCAAAGCAAGCTGTCAGTCCTACAGCAACCCTTTGCCATACAGGCCTTATAGTAGCCAAAAAGAGCTCCAAAATGAACCCTGGTCCTACCCCCCGAAATTACAGCTTGATTACAAAACAAGACAAGTCTCAAAAACTTGAAGCTTTATTAAGCAATGGGATTTAAATGAGGCTTAGTTGAGGCTTGAATTGTAATGGTTTTTTTGCACTCAGTACTAATACCATTTGTTGGTATATATCAAGGTGAAATATGGTGTATTTCATTAATATATTATTGGTTAATCTCCAGAAAGAGGTGGAGAAAAGAGAGGTTCTCAAGAGGCAAGGTCATGGTGAATACAGGGAAGTCACTGAAGGTGATTTCCTTGGGGAGGTTACTGGAAGTGAAAAAGTCATTTGCCATTTTTACCACCGCGAATTCTACCGATGCAAGTAAGTACTCCGGCATGACCCATCTATCAAAGTAGAGTTCTATTGTTCCATTGTTTATTGGAGTTAGGTTGCCATACATCAATACCATACAGTGACTTATAATACTGGTTCTTGAGTTTAGATTATTTTTCCAGAGATTATAATTCTACACATTTTCTTTAAGGGGGGGTTTTCTGCAATTTATTGATGCCCGGAGGGTTCTTTAGCAAAATTCTTTGATATTTTCTATTTGATTTGATGTCAGGATAATGGATAAGCACTTGAAGGCACTTGCTCCTTTGTACCTTGGGACTAAGTTCATCAAGCTTGATGCTGAAGTCAGTTTAAATCTTTATAACTATAGTTCCTTTTTCTTTTCCCTGAAATATTTTTTTGCTAAATTTTAATTTTTGTCGCGTAGAATGCATCCTTCTTTGTCACAAAGCTGGCTGTTAAAACATTGCCTTGTGTCATCCTCTTTAAGTGAGTGTAACTTGTTTTTCCAATACCTTTTTCCATAGTTTCTGTTGTCGATCTTCTTTTCTAAAGGTTTTTCTTCAATTAATTTTCTATAGAAAGGGAATTGCTTGCGATAGACTTGTCGGGTTTCAGGATCTTGGTAGCAAGGATGATTTCTCCACCAGAGCCCTAGAGAATATTCTTAAAAAGAAAGGTTAATTTTTCTATTTAATATATTGGGTCCTTTAAATAAGCTGTTTGAATTTGTGAAAGTTGTTTAATATTCCTAAATTATATGAATAAAGTTTTTTTTTTTGTTGTTGTAATTTTTAGGGATAATTGATGAAAAGAAGAAGGGAGATGGTAGTGATGGAGAGGAGGATGCTGATGACTTCAAAAACAGGAGAATTCGATCCTCAGCTGCTCAAGATTCTGACTCTGATTAAGCCAAATATGTGTTATACTGTTGTATTATTTTCTTATCAGTGCTTTACTTCCTCAGTGTTTGTTTCTCCCCCCTTTTTTGCTGTAATGTTGCGGAGGGTTCCTACTGCCATTACTGGGTAGCATTTTTCCTTTGTAATTTTTTTGAGTTTTCATTAACATGCCAAAACCTCCAGCAATTATTGTTATGTGGAATGAGCTGGTGAACTTTATTGAATTTAACAGGTCCTGATAACAAAGAAAAATGCCTAAAATCACGGCAAAAATGTAACTAGAAATGTTTCATAGTTTCATATTAAAGCCTTCCTTTTGGAAACAGGTGAGCTATAAAATTCCATAGGTCTAAGCACACACTCAATTTCTGATTAAACACAATCTGCTGGAGTGATCAGTTGAAACTTGAAACCCATCTGTACACATTTGTAAGACAGGACACATTTTTTTTTTATATATATAAATGTAGTTTTAGTGTTTTACTGATACCGTTAGCAACCTAAGCTAAACATATGGTTAAAGATGTTCATTTTTGCACAACAAATCATGAGACATTGCAGAATGTGAAGCTGAAGGATTTAAATGTAACAAGGTTGAAGAGGGTTGTAGGCTCCTAGCCAGTAGGTTGGGACTTGGGTTTGAAAGCTCAATTTACAAATTGATTATGTTTAAGAAGTGTCTTTTCCTTTATTTTTCTATTTGGATAATCTCTATTGCTCTTGTGACATTTGGTTTTTCCAGTGCAATAACTGACCGAGTATAATGAGAATTGAGTTGCTAGTTTTAATCTGGCATGAATTTCAAAACAGACCCCTCATATCTAAATAGGCACAATCACTCGGCTGGGAGCTAATTTTGCTGAGGAAATGGGAATTCAGATCGAGTGCAATACCTCTGTATTGAATTCCAATCGCTTGGCTGGGAACAAATTTTACTTGAGTGTGTGCACAGTGCACCTGAAAGGATACAGATACAAAAAAATAGTATACTGTATACCTGATAGGGTTTTGCTGGGTACAAATTTGATAAAAGAGTTTTCCTCAAAAAAATATTTGAGAAAAGAGTATTACAGGCTTCACTGCGACAAATCTGTGAATCAACTTTGATTGTATCTTAGAAAGTTCTATTTAAACTAACGATAAACTTCTAATTTCTGCTGGACCCAAAAAATGCTGCATTCGTAGAAAATCTGAAGCACTTCATTGTTCATAAAATTACACGATTTTTAAACCACTTTTTAGAAGTGATTGATAATTTTTTTCAGATGCTAGTTAGTAAAATGACAAGTGATTGATAGAAAAATTACGCTTTTAAAATAATGGATAATATAGATAAAAACAAGAGTAGATGCCCAAAATAAAATAGTCCAAACAGAAATATATTTAAAAGTTTAAATTAAACTTGTTGGGGCCAGCTCAAAGAGAAGCACCCTATAAAAATTAATGTATGCTGCTTAAATGTGGCGTGCACACGGTATTCTTTAGTAAAAGGCGAAAGAATAGTTCGCTCTGTGCTCACCACGCAGCTGCATGCCTTAAAACAGACGGAGTTGCTGCTTATTTGTAGGAGACGGGTGGGGGCGACATTAGATTGTAAAGAAATTGTGGGACTAAAGAAGCGCGGCCTCCCCCTCCTTTTCTGATGGGAAGTTTTAGTTCCGGAGGGAAGCTTTCCCCAAGATTGCACGAGTTGGGCCCCCTTAGGCCCATTGATTGGTTTCAAAATCTTTTGATGTTTAGGCCCAATTGAGGCAACCTTCCATTTTGAAAATTGTTTAGCCTGGGTTTAAGTTGGAGTCAGGATTGGATTTTGCCCTTTTTAATTAAATAAATAAAAACTCCTTTAACGGATAAATTTTGCTTCTTTCAACTTTTCATCCTGCCACTACAAAATATTGCTGCTTACCAACTTTTCATCTCGTTAACAAAATAAATTAAGTGACAAGATGCAGGACATATTGAACGGATATTGAGAACTAGTAATTTAATAAAATGACTAAAACTATATTCAAATTAGCCTCCACATTTTCAATAACATACTTTTTGTCAACTAATTTAAATATAGTTTTAATATGGCAAGAACTTCAAAACAGACCCCTCGTATCTAAATATGCATTGAATTATAATCGCTAGGCTCGGAGCTAATTTTAACGAGTTATGCTAGTGCTGAGGAAATAGGAATTCAGATCCAGTGCAATATATACATTGAATTCTAGTCGCTCGGTTAGGAGCTAATTTTACTGAGTGTGTACCTGAAAGGATATAGATACAGAAAATAGTATACCTCATTGGGTTTTGTCGACACTGTACAAATTTGAGAAAAGAGGTTCACAGGCTTCACTGAGATAAATATGAGAATCAACTTGTATCTTAGAAAGTTCCTGTTTAAATTAAAGAAAGCTGAAAATCCATAAGCACTTAATTTTTCATAAAATCTCAAATATTACATGATTTTTAAACCATTTCAAAGTGTGGAGGTCAACGTACCATCTTTGAAAACAAGTTTACTGAAAAGATAATAGCAAAAAGTTTCAAATGCTAGTTAATAAAAATTGAAGTAATTGATTCATAAAATAATATAAAATTACGGTTTAAAAAAATTTGGAAATATAGATAACAACCAAAAGTTTATTATCCAAAAGACCAAAACATAATAAGAGGACAAACAGAAACTAAAATTTTAAATTAGACTTGTTGGGGCTAGCTCATAGAGAGGCATCCTTTAAAATTAGACTTGAGGTTTACAGGCTTCACTGAGATAAATATGAGAACCAACTTGTATCTTAGAAAGTTCCTGTTTAAACTAAATGAAAGCTGAAAAATCCATAAGCACTTAATTTTTCATAAAATCTCAAATATTACATTATTTTTAAACCATTTCAAAGTGTGGAGGTCAACCATTTTTTGAAAACAGCTTTATTGAAAAGATAATAGCAAAAAGTTTCAAATGCTAGTTAATAAAAATTGAAGTGATTGATTTATAAAATAATATATTACAAATAACTGTGTACTGTTTTGTTAAACTTTCTTTTGTTAAGGATGAAGAGCAGTAAATTCCTAAAATAATATATTTCAAACAGTTATTAGATGAAGAGAAGTAAATAAGAAAGAGAAAGAAAAGTAGAGAAAATAACTGTGTACTGTTTTGTTAAACTTTATTTTGGTAATTATGTTTGGTAATTTGATAAATATATTATACTTTGTAATATTTAGTAATTTTGTGAACTATGCTAAATTTATTATACTTTGTAACATTTCTTTTCTTTTGTTAATTTATTAGACTCTGTACTGTTTCGTTAGACTTTATCTGTTTGGTAATTTTTAATTATGTACTATTTTGGTATTTTAGTAATGTTTAATTATGTATTGGTCATTGTCTCATTATGTAGTGTTTTTAATTGTGTGTTATTTTGATAAACAGTGTACTGTTTATTTTGTTATAATTAAATTAGATTGTCTCACTATGTACTATATTATGAGTCATGAGTCGACTCATTTCGACTCGAGTTGCTCGCAAGTTGATTCCAAATCGGGGTTTATGACTCGAAACTAAATTAGCGACTCGGACTCAACTCAGCTCATGAGTTCGTGAGTTGAATCCAAGTCACCCTCAACTCGGTTCATAAGCAGCCCTACGGTGACCTGAAAGCAACTACAGATTGGTAGGAAAGGAAATATAAAGTATTTAATGGATGAATTCATAGTAGGTCTGATGTCTATCCGACCTACTTTGATTTGATGGGTGTAATTCATTTGATCTGTATTAAGATTCATGCAAACTATATTAAAATCTGTGCGGGTCTATTTCAATTTTTGTATGCACAAATATATTTTAATAATAATCGCACAATATTAAAGCTAATTGGATCTAAAATAGATCCGATATCCATCGGACCTACATACTACTTTCTCTCCATATCATCTGGCGGCGAATGGATAAATCATATAATAATATAATATCAATTCAGCCAACTCCGGTCTCCAACAACTATCCACAAAAAAAAAAAAAAATGTCCACAATAATGTATCTTATTTTATTGTCCGACTCAGAGGGTGCGCTCCAGAAGTAAAACAAGCTGTACGTGAGCCTGACAAAAATTGTCAAAGATGGATTAGGATTAAGATTAATTTATTCACGCAAGTATAATTGACAGAATTAAGAAACACAAAAACAATGATGACCACATATATTGTTTTCTTTTCAAGTCAAGTCAATTTTATTCCTAAACTGTTTAGGCGGCTCAAAATTTTCAGCAGTCCAATAACATAAATTTTTCGCTTGATTTTTTCGGTTTATGTGGTTTCGGTCAAAAAACGTTCTTTATATTTATGGGTTTTTTAATTAATTAGAAATTTGTATGATTTTTATTTTTTTCTATTAAAATATTATAAATATTTTATATATCTCTTAAAAAATAGATAAAATATTATATAATTTGATTTATTAGAAATACTGCAACAGATAACCCTTATTAACATTTTTCAGGCCGGACTTTTGCAGCTGTAAGAAAAATTAAAATATTTTTTTGTGTATTACTGGAAAACAATAAAAATATTAAATAAAGAAAATATTGTTATCCTTCTAATACATTTAAATTATAATATATTGTATTTATTCTAAATTTTTTTTTTGAAAAGAAATCATTTCGTTTGACAAAAGTCAGAGAATTTTTCTATTTTTTCGAAAATAAATGGATTACAATTTTTTCTTTATTTACCCTAGAAGCCACTTTTGAACTGAGAGCAATATCTCAAATTCAAAATATTTTTATTTTTTTCCAGTAAAACACAAAAAATATTTTAATTTTTCTTATAGTACGTTGCAAAAAAATTCAATCTGAAAAATATTGATCCAGATTATTTGTTACAGTCTTTCTCATATCAAATTATATAGTATTCCATCTATTTTTGAAGAAATATATACAATATTTCTAATATTTTAATAGAAAAATAAAAAATCGTAAAATTTCTAATTAAAATTTTGCAACTAAAATATATTCTAATATTATTAAAATTTTGTATACATTTAAGGTTTTTAAATATATTGTGTTAATCAATATACGACTAGTGTTACGTACTAGGCATGCAACCTAGCTAGCTACCCGCGGCCGCCTTTTTTCTATTAAAGAAGGATGGAAATTTCGTACATTATTTACAACTAATGGTGATATACAATAAGGTTTATTACATTATACAGGGGCGGATTCAAGATTTCCGTCAGGGTAGGACACTAATCGGATTCAAATAGTTAAATGGGTTCAAACTCATTAACTAAACGGGTACTAGATTAAAAACAGTCGAAATGATAAAATGTGATAAAACCAAAAGAATATAAAGAAGATACAAGAATAATAGTAATTCGGTGCAATAATATACAATCAGCCAATTCATCAAACAGTGTATAAAAGGAACGAGATACTTTGAGGTCTACAAGAAAAAAAAAAAACAATGAATGTCAGTCGTTTGTCTTGAGCTAAAAATTCAGCCAAGTAGAGCAGCTTAAAAAAATTCAGCAGCGAATAGAATAGAGGAACAAATTAGTTTTTTTTTTTTCTCTCTGTCTTCATGTTAACCAAGTGAATATTTATGCTTTTATTAAATGTGTCGTCAGAAAAAGATTGCATAAATATATAAAGTCGTTTGCACCAGATCAAATCAAAGTCCGTCTCTGTCTTCTGCCAAGTGGAGCAACAAACAATTTAGCGCAACAACAGGCCAACAACAAATAGAATAGAGCGTGGTCTTTGTATTTATTTGTTGATATAAACCGTTACTAGGGATTTAAACACGAATAATTAAGACTGTAGATCGGACAACAAGCCAAACTCTACCCGATACTAAAACCATGCATGCACTTTGATTTATCTACCCAAGTATAATTCACAGAATTAAGAAACACAAAAACAATGATGACCAGTTGACCACATATTGTTTTCTTTTCAAGTCAAGTCAATTTTATTCTTAGGCGGCTCAAAATTTTCAACAGTCCAATGACATAAATTTTTCACTTGATTTTTTCGGTTTATGTGGTTTCGGTCAAAAACCGTTCTTTATATTTATGGTTTTTTTTAATTAATTAGAAATTTGTATGATTTTTTATTTTTTCTATTAAAATATTATAAATATTTTATATATCTCTTAAAAAATAGATAAAATACTATATAATTTGATTTATTAGAAAAATGCAACAAATAACCCTTATTAACATTTTTTAGGTCGGATTTTTACAGCTGTAAAAAAAATTAAAATAATTTTTTATGTGTTACTGGAAAACAAAAAAAATATTAAATAAAGAAAATATTGTAATCCTTCTAATACATTTAAATTATAATATATTGTATCTATTCTGAATTTTTTTGTTGATATAAACCGTTACTACGGATTTAAACACGAATAATTAATTAAGACTGTAGATCGGACAACAAGCCAAACTCCCGGCATTTTTTCCCATAACCAATAAATAAAATAAAATAATATTAATAACCAATATTAAAAAAAAAAATTCACTCATAACCAAACCGCCCCACCGTGGGGCAGTTTACTGTTCATACCAAACCGTCCCCGGAGGCGGTTTGCTACGGTATTTTTTTTTATTTTAGGATTTGAATGTTTCAATCTAAATAATGAGAAATGTTCAATTTTTGTACTAAAGTTAGATTGTGGCTTAAAGTATTCCTTGTTTGGTTAGACCCGGACTGGTGAGATAACTTCTGTATGACTTGCAGGCCCTTATTATAATTTAATCTGGAATATAGTAGTAGTTCTTGAACCTCGCTAGAGCTCATTATTGCTCTTATTTAAGGTTGGTATAAGATTCAAGTAGTTGTGCAGTAGCATCCTAAGATACTGGAAATGATTTTTAATTAAATGTCATCCTTATTGGGAAATAAACGAATCATATATATATAGCTCTCTTCTATATAAGCATACTCTTTTCTAATTAAGTGCCATCCTATGAAAGGAATTTTCGCCATTTTTCTTATCTACGTTGCGATGGTGGCCATCAGAGTAATACTTAGGTAAATATTGTTTTTTATTTGGAAATTATGAGTGGGTCAAGGCAGAATTAGGAGCTACTGTCATGGGGCTAAAGATTGGTATCAGACGAAGTTCTTAATCGGGTAATATTTTGATTTTTTTTTTGTTACTTGCCTGTTGCAAATAAAGCAGGTGAGTTGTTGTAGGAAATATGTTCTTTTCTATTGTGTGGTGTTTTCAAATTATATTGTATTAGAGGCCCCAAATGGGATTATAATTTGAAAATACACAATTTGTAGTACAAGTCATGTTTAGTCAAATGTTGTCTTCCGTTAGAATTTATCGTAGCATGTCCTTTCAATATGTACCGTTAATTTTTTGGATGTAATCTCACAGGTATTAGAATATGATGAACAATAAATAAGGGCATTAATAAGATAATCTCTAAGTTGGGGATTGCACAATTCATATATATGGCTATAATAAGGGCTTGTGTGAGCCACAGGAAATTTGTCACACCATTCAGGTTCTTGCAACTGAAATGCACCGTCTAGTTAATTTTTGTTTGGTTTGTGCTGTGGGACCTCCATATTATATGAACTATTTGTTGTCACAAACAATGGGTTCAAACGAAGTATGTATGGTGTTCTTGTTACTCCAATCAGGTAAAAAAATATATCAGTCAGTGCATTTCTCTTATAAGATCCGGACTGGTGAGCTAGATAACTAACTTCTGTTTGACTCACAGGCCCTTATTATAATTTAATCTAGAATGTAGTAGTAGTCCTTGAACCTAGTTGGAGCTCATTATTGCTCTCATTTAGGGTTAATATATATAAGATTCAAGTAGTTGTGCAGTAGCATCCAATTAAAGATATTGAAAACGATTTTTAAGTAATTGTCATCCATTATGTTGGTACAATCTGAGCCTGTGATCAATGATAAGAATTAATCTGAGATCATCCGTTATTTTCAACACATTATTCAAGTTGATGTGATGAGCTCACTGATTGGCATGTGCATTTGTTCATGATGACACATTATATAAAAAATATAAAATATAAAAACAGCCGCAAATTTATTTATGGGGTGGTTAAGCAACTCCTGCTAGCACTGCATGAATTTACTCATGGAAATATTCACTGTAAAATTTGCACACACCAGCGAGCCTCTACTTAAATTTTAATGTAGGTACCTAAAAAGAAAATATCACTTCTCAGTTGTACCTATTTTTATGGACTCTTTTGAGATTTCTTTCGAAATGGGTTAAAATATACATATCATTTTAATAGATATTTAAAAGAGGGTTTCCAATCTTGTTAATTAATCAAGCTAATTCTAGATTCTTTCATTATGCTTATTACTAAACTTGTTGCATTTATGATCAGAGCAATGTTCAATTCATGTGAGAGCTCGTAGGTTTAAAATATAAAATGACTAATTCTTTGTGAATATTAAATAGTTGAATGGCTTAACCTTTTAACCTTTACTACAAAATTCTGCACACCAACAAGAACAAAAGAATGTGAAGCCAAAAATGTACTAAACACTTCTTATTTTTTTTTTTTATGTTTTGAACCCATTGTTTGAAAGCACTTGCCCTGAGGAGGTACTAATAGATTACTGATCAGAGATGTTACTTCTCCTTTCTTTTAAATTATATAAATTTTGTAGTTTCAAGGAGGTACCAGACAGCTTGTATTGTTACTGGCACTAACTGGTTTTGTACATCTGTGGGTAATCTTGGTAATGTAGTTAGATACACCCTCATTTTCAGTAAGAACCACTTGATCCAATAAACAAATCCAGAGTAAAAAACTAACTCGTTATAACTTAGACTGAAAACTACCGCAAAATTTTAGTGCTCCATCAACTCTAACCAAACAAGGAATACTTTAAGCCATGATCTAACTTTAGTACAAAAATTGAACATTTCTCATTTAGATTGAAACATTCAAATCAAAAAAAAAAAAAAAAAAAACTGTAGCAAACCGCTTCCCGGGAGGCGGTTTGGTATGAACAGTAAACCGCCCCACGGTGGGGCGGTTTGGTATGAAGGGTGAACAGCCCCCCTAGGAGGTGGTTTGGTTATGACTGAATTTTTTTTTTGAATATTTGTTATTAATATTATTTTATTTTATTTATTGGTTATGGAAAAAAAAAATGCCGGGCCAAACTCGACCCGATACTAAAACCATGCACTTTGATTAATTTATTCACGCAAGTATAATTGACAGAATTAAGAAACACTAAAACAATGATGACCACATATATTGTTTTCTTTTCAAGTCAAGTCAATTTTATTCCTAACCTGTTTAGGCGGCTCAAAATTTTCAGCAGTCCAATAACATAAATTTTTCGCTTGATTTTTTTGGTTTATGTGGTTTCGGTCAAAAAACGTTCTTTATATTTATGGATTTTTTAATTAATTAGAAATTTGTATGATTTTTTATTTTTTCTATTAAAATATTATAAATATTTTATATATCTCTTAAAAAATAGATAAAATATTATATAATTTGATTTATTAGAAATACTGCAAAAAATAACCCTCATTAACATTTTTCAGGTCGGACTTTTGCAGCGGTAAGAAAAATTAAAATATTTTTTTGTGTGTTACTGGAAAACAATAAAAATATTAAATAAATAAAATATTGTGATTGTCTAATACATTTAAATTATAATATATTGTATTTATTCTGAATTTTTTTTTGAAAAGAAATCATTTCGTTTGACAAAAGTCAGAGAATTTTTTTGTTTTTTCGAAAATAAATGGATTACAATTTTTTCTTTATTTACCTAGAAGCCACTTTTGAACTGAGAGCAATATCTCAGATTCAAAATTTATTTTTTTCCAGTAAAACACAAAAATATTTTAATTTTTCTTACAGTACGTTGAAAGAAAATTCAATCTGAAAAATATTGATCCAGGTTATTTGTTACAGTCTTTCTCATATCAAATTATATAGTATTCCATCTATTTTTGAAAAAATATATACAATATTTCTAATATTTTAATAGAAAAATAAAAAATCGTAAAAATTTCTAATTAAATAAAAACCTTAAGTATAAAAAATGGTTTCTGAGAAACCAAGTGAAAAAATTATATTACTCGGCCGCCGAAAATCTCAGCGGCCCAAAGCTTTTCTCTACTGTTGAGAATTTCTACAGTCTGGATATTTTTAAAATTCTTCAGAATATTTGAGCATTTGTATGATTTTTTAGTTAATGTTGCTATATTAAAAAAATATCGTTGCAATTGGTCCAAAAATCTATTACATGTTTTATGTCAAAAAGAAAGAAGAAAATCATATCCAGTAATTATGAAAATCTAATAATTATGTTATTAATTACGTTATGAAAAGATATTGCAACTAAAATATATTCTAATATTATTAAAATTTTGTATACATTTAAGTTTTTTAAATATATTGTGTTAATCAATATACGACTAGTGTTACTAGGCATTCAACCTAGCTAGTTACCCGCCTTTTTTCTATTAAAGAAGGATGGAAATTTCGTATATTATTTACAACTAATGGTGATACACAATAAGGTTTATTACATTATATCTTTAGTTTTACTAATGTAAAAACATAGAAAAGTATAAGGAATTTTTTTTTTCTATTTTAAAAAGATTGAAATGGGTGACGTCGAAAGATAGTGGGTCTGTTCTTAAATTATCACTAGTACTTCCAACTGATGTGTTGCATATCCCTATTCTTTATTATGATTTGATTGAACAGGAGGAGGCAATAGATGGGACACCACAGGAACGCATGGCCCCTCTGCTTACAAATGGGTCCGGCCTTAGGGAGGATTGAGCATATGTGAACATTATGTTTGTTTGATGGATTGTTAGTCATTATATGTTTAGGTGCTAATGGTTGCTCTAGTTGACTTTTTTGTAAAACTTTACCATATTTTCTTTTCTAGTTTGTTGTTCTTGTAATAAACATTAAGGACTTGTACCAGTGGTTTGGTACTAGATCCTTGTTCTATGGTTTCTTCAATGGAAATCGGTGGGAGTAGTCCCACTTTTATAAAAAAAAAGAAATGGGTGCACAGCACATCCCCGTCCCTGCGCAATTCGCATCCTCTGAGATATCTCATATATTTGCGTGACTTTTTTGGAAAACCTCAACCGTTCAAATACGTTCCGCACGAATCTCAAAGCTAACGTAAAGCTGCCCCTGCGCTATCCCCGAATAGGCACCGGACACGTTGGTCACACAAAAAATGAGATGCCTCAAAGGATACGCACTCGCCCCGTGTCTCTCTAGGCACTATTGAGTTGTATTTCGTCAAAGGAGTTGGTGATCAGCGGCGAAAACAATATACAACATGAATCGCATCCTCTGCTGCACTTTTAATCTGGTCTGTTCGTTTTTTATCGGACGGACGAAATAAGATTTTGGCACGAATTTTAAAGCAAAATTAATACTGCTCCCTCCATCATCCGAGCACTCACCGGCTGAGATTAAATCTGAGCCGTCCAAAAGTGCAGCATCCTGCTGCACAATAAAAGTGCAGCAGAGGATGCGGTTCCGTATACAACAGGGTAGACAAATGTCTACTTCTAGATTTTTTTTTCTTGAATCAAGTTATTTTTTTGACTTGTCTACTTCTAGAAAATGAGATTGTTTATTTCTGGCCTAGAATTTTTGTCATTTTCAGCCCATAACTCATAAATCAATAAAATAAAAACACCGCCTCAACACAGAGGAATTGGATCTACTGCGATCCAAATGGTATGAACAGTAATCCTAAAATTCCTACTATTTCAAATCTAGTCGCACAATAATTTCTTTGCACGTATCTCAAAATAACTGATTTTTCTGTGCACAAATCTCTAAATCAACAGTTGAATTTGGAAAAGCATGGATTGTAGGGTACTGTTCATGGGTAAAAAAAAGCATAGACATGTGCGCGATTCTGTGAGCGAAAAAAAAAACTTACATCACCGTCATCACCTGTGCGCGAAGAAGAGAAGATTCCTGGTCGCCATCGCCACCTGTTGTTCGCCTCGTCTGTGCCTGCAGAGGAGAAGATGCCTAGCCGCCTACTGCCTACATGTAATTCTTCAACCTAATTTTAGTACTGAATTTCTTAAACCTAATTTTGCTTGTAAATTAATCGTCAAATCGAACTTTTGAACTTCTTGATTATCCTATTTGTGTTGAATCAGTTGTATTGTTGTCTTTGTGCGAGAATCTTGACTTGTGCGTGAATTAAATTGAATATTTGGGGCATTATCATTTGATTTTCTTGATGGCTCTATGAATCTCTGTTGAAATTTTGGAGGTTCTGCATTGTCGGGTTAGAACCGGATCATCTCTGACACCTCTCTTGGTTAACTGTTGTCAAATGTACCAATTCACCAAGGCATCACTACTATTTTACCCTTTGGAAATGTTGGTCGCGTTGGACCCGGAATTTTTATTTATACCATATTAAAAAAATAATAAACCAAAATTAAATCACTTTTTTGAGAATTTTGAAATCTGACATGTTCGCCAATTTGATTGGCGGATCAAATTGGGCAAGTCCGCCAATCAAAATGGGGCACTAACACTTTTTTTTAACTCGTGTTACACCGTTTTTAATAGAAAAAATATATTTGAGTATAAAAGCAAACATGATATTTTGTTTTTATTCAAAGTTACGGTTGAATTAATATTTGAAAAGAGCCCCCAGATTGTATATATAAAAAAAAAAAGGCATGACAAGAAAGAACGTGAAGGCATTGGTTCAATTGTTTGAATTGAGCTACAAAACAAAATATGAAAAGAACTCTCATTGAGATTAAACTTCTCAATCAAGGAAATAAAGGTCCTCACAAGAGACCCAAACGCCTGCCAGTCTGCCACAAAACAATATTGAAAGTGGATTTTTTGTGTTTTTGTATTAGCCATAAAATAAAAAGTGTGTGTCCGCTATTTTGATTGGCAGACGTGTCCAATTTGATCCGCCAATCAAATTGACAAACGTAACATATTTTGCAATTCTCAGAAAAAATAATTTTTTGGTTTATGATTTTTAATAATGTGATATAAATAAAAAATTTCGGGCATTGGACTTGTACTGGTGGAATCAGATTATGTTATCGGTTTTGTAATAACAGGAAATAAATCGTAATTTAATTAAAGATTACGTCACCACAATCAAATATTAAAATCCTAATGGACTGATCATAAACTGTAGGTTTGTTAAGGGTGAACCAGGAGGAATGCAGGGAGATATCCAGCAAAGTCCCGATTTCGGTGCCTTGTTTATGTTCGATTGTAACTAGAGCACTGAATCCTAAGGAGCATTCCAAATTCCCCATGACCGCACTATTAGCTAACCTAATGTCATGCAACTTTTTGCACCCTACAGATGGTTATGAAATTATTATCAGAGATTGATACCTTAAGCGACACACAGACATCACATGAATACATGATATTCCACTTAGCTAAGGCTTTTGGCACGTGCATTCCACCTGATTGTCATTCTGAATAGTGACTTTGTATGTGCAGTTCTCTCCATGTGCACCAAGTTGCCTCTATCTATGTCATATGGGATTTTCTCACCATGTGAGGTCACTTGAAACTCGTGATGGCCGAATGCGATCGCGCTCATTTTTAAAGTCTTATGACTGTGCTTATTCATCTTTTCATGCACATGAGCGGAAAAAAGTTGACCTTGCAATTGGCATTGAACCACACACTCTTTTCTTTCAACGAACAACTCAACACACTTGTAGAACGTCTCCTCAATAATTGCAGCTGTTGGAACCATGTCTGGTTGCCTTAAACAATATTGATCCTTACGGACATTACCAGTTCATAATAATTCGGATCAATACCAAGTTACTGGTGCACTTTTCTAGTTAGACTACTAAATTCTAAATCTGGGTTGATATTGAACATTTTCTGAGGTTGGGTACTGTAATAAGCACCATTTGGCCTATGTAAAACTTCACTGCCAAAATAACAAGCAATTCCAATCATAATTGGTTGAATTAAGGAACATGTCTAACAATTAATAAATTTACAGTAAATTAAAAATAATGTTATATAATAATTTTAAAAATAAGGGACTAAAGTGAAAAAAAACTCACAGTTATCTGCGCTGAGTTCTGCTGCCTTCGCTGGTGGTGTTGTGGAATGAAAACAGTGATAAAAAATTGGCATTATAGCTGTAAATGGTTGGTGCTCTACAAGGATCCGCGAACCAGGGGGTTTGCCAAATGGATTCGCGCACCCAGGATAGTGCGCCACAAGCATCCACGCACCTAGGTGCGCCATACTATTTCGCACACTTCCTGGTGCGCCAATTCACCTCGCGGACCTGAATTGTTTGGTGCGCAAATTTCTTTGGCGAGAGTGTCATTTTCTGACAAAACTAGCACCCAGTGTCATTGATTTAAAAATAATTTTTGAGGGTGGCAGAAAAAAAAATTCGGTAAATTTTGCTTCTTTCAACTTTTCATCTCGCCACTACAAAATATTGCTGCTTACCAACTTTTCATCACGTTAACAAAATAAATTAAGTGACAGGATGCAAGACATATTGAACGGATATTGAAAACTAATAATTTAATAAAATGACTAAAACTATATTCAAATTAGCCTCCACATTTTCAATAACATACTTTATGTCAACTAATTTAAATATAGTTTTAATATGGCAAGAATTTCAAAACAGACTCCTCATATCTAAATAGGCATTGAATTTTAATCGCTAGGCTCGGAGCTAATTTTAATGAGTTATGCTAGTGCTGAGGAAATAGGAATTCAGATCCAGTGCAATACATGCATTGAATTCCAGTCAGTGAACTAGGAGCTAATTTTACTGAATTATACTAGTGATGAGGAAATAGGAATTAAGATCCAGTGCAATAAATGCATTCAATTCCAGTCGCCCAGCTAGGAGCTAATTTTACTGAATTATACTAGTGTCGAGGAAATATGAATTCAGATCCAGACAATACATGCATTGAATTCCAGTTGCTCAGCTAGGAGCTAATTTTACTGAGTGTGTACCTGAAAGGATACAGATACAGAAAATAGTATACCTCATTGGGTTTTGCCGTCACTGTACAAATTTGAGAAAAGAGGTTTACAGGCTTCACTGAGATAAATATGAGAATCAACTTGTATCTTAGAAAGTTCCTGTTTAAATTAAAGAAAGCTGAAAATCCATAAGCACTTAATTTTTCATAAAATCTCAAATATTACATGATTTTTAAACCATTTCAAAGTGTGGAGGTCAACGTACCATCTTTGAAAACAGGTTTACTGAAAAGATAATAGCAAAAAGTTTCAAATGCTAGTTAATAAAAATTGAAGTAATTGATTCATAAAATAATATAAAATTACGGTTTAAAAAAAATTGGAAATATAGATAACAACCAAAAGTTTATTATCCAAAAGACCAAAACATAATAAGAGGACAAACAGAAACTAAAATTTTAAATTAGACTTGTTGGGGCTAGCTCATAGAGAGGCATCCTTTAAAATTAGACTTGAGGTTTACGGGCTTCACTGAGATAAATATGAGAACCAACTTGTATCTTAGAAAGTTCCTGTTTAAACTAAATGAAAGCTGAAAATCCATAAGCACTTAATTTTTCATAAAATCTCAAATATTACATTATTTTTAAACCATTTCAAAGTGTGGAGGTCAACCATTTTTTGAAAACAGGTTTATTGAAAAGATAATAGCAAAAAGTTTCAAATGCTAGTTAATAAAAATTGAAGTGATTGATTTATAAAATAATATATTACAAATAACTGTGTACTGTTTTGTTAAACTTTCTTTTGTTAAGGATGAAGAGCAGTAAATTCCTAAAATAATATATTTCAAACAGTTATTAGATGAAGAGAAGTAAATAAGAAAGAGAAAGAAAAGTAGAGAAAATAACTGTGTACTGTTTTGTTAAACTTTATTTTGGTAATTATGTTTGGTAATTTGATAAATATATTATACTTTGTAATATTTAGTAATTTTGTGAACTATGCTAAATTTATTATACTTTGTAACATTTCTTTTCTTTTGTTAATTTATTAGACTCTGTACTGTTTCGTTAGACTTTATCTGTTTGGTAATTTTTAATTATGTACTATTTTGGTATTTTAGTAATGTTTAATTATGTATTGGTCATTGTCTCATTATGTAGTGTTTTTAATTGTGTGTTATTTTGATAAACAGTGTACTGTTTATTTTGTTATAATTAAATTAGATTGTCTCACTATGTACTATATTATGAGTCATAAGTCGACTAATTTCGACTCGAGTTGCTCGCAAGTTGATTCCAAATCGGGATTTATGACTCGAAACTAAATTAGCGACTCGGACTCAACTCAGCTCATGAGTTCGTGAGTTGAATCCAAGTCACTCTCAACTCGGCTCATGAGCAGCCCTACGGTGACCTGAAAGCAACTACAGATTGGTAGGAAAGGAAATATAAAGTATTTAATGGATGAATTCATAGTAGGTCTGATGTCTATCCGACCTACTTTGATTTGATGGGTGTAATTCATTTGATATGTATTAAGATTCATGCGAACTATATTAAAATCCGTGTGGGTCTATTTCAATTTTTGTATGCACAAATATATTTTAATAATAATCGCACAATATTAGAGCTAATTGGATCTAAAATAGATCCGATGTCCATCGGACCTACGTACTACTTTCTCTCCATATCATCTGGCGGCGAATGGATAAATCATATAATAATATAATATCAATTCAGACCAGTGTTGTAAATAACGGTATGCGGTCGTCGGACGGACAGGGTTCCGCCAAGCGATTAATCGGTATGCGGCCGATTAATCGGAATTATGCGGACAAATTAACGTTTTTATTAAATTTATATATATATATCATAATTTACTAAAGATAATTTATTTAACTCATTAAACTTATCAAATAAACTTAATTTAAGTTAGTTTTATTATTATAACATGACACTATGCTTATTTCTTCGTAACACATAAGCACAAAATAAGTAAAAAGAAAAAAAAAAACATGTGCAAAAAATATTAGATGTATATCCAAGCACAAATAAAACTACAATACATGATTTACAAACCTTATTATCACATACTATCATAGAAAAAAAAAATAATGTGAAAAAAAAAATTCACTGGAATAAACGGAAAAAAACGGGAATAAAACGGGAATAAACGGGAATAAACGGGAATAAACGGCCGATTAAACAGAAAAAGGCCGATTAATCGGAAAAATGGCCGATTAAACGTTCGAAACCGCAAACAACAGCCCGTTAACAGTTTGCGTGACGGTGTGGCCACCGTTTCCGGTTAAACGGCCGATTAATCGGCCGTTTTGGCCGTTTTTTACAACACTGATTCAGACAACTCCGGCCTCCAACAACTATCCACAAAAAAAAAATTGTCCACAATAATGTATCTTATTTTATTGTCCGACTCAGAGGGTGCGCTCCAGAAGTAAAACAAGCTGTACGTGAGCCTGACAAAAATTGTCAAAGATGGATTAGGATTAAGATTAATTTATTCATGCAAGTATAAGTATAATTGACAGAATTAAGAAACACAAAAACAATGATGACCACATATATTGTTTTCTTTTCAAGTCAAGTCAAATTTATTCCTAAACTGTTTAGGCGGGTCAAAATTTTCAGCAGTCCAATAACATAAATTTTTCGCTTGATTTTTTCGGTTTATGTGGTTTCGGTCAAAAAACGTTCTTTATATTTATGGGTTTTTTAATTAATTAGAAATTTATATGATTTTTTATTTTTCTATTAAAATATTATAAATATTTTATATATCTCTTAAAAAATAGATAAAATATTATATAATTTGATTTATTAGAAATACTGCAACAGATAACCCTTATTAACATTTTTCAGGCCGGACTTTTGCAGCTGTAAGAAAAATTAAAATATTTTTTTGTGTATTACTGGAAAACAATAAAAATATTAAATAAAGAAAATATTGTTATCCTTCTAATACATTTAAATTATAATATATTGTATTTATTCTAAATTTTTTTTTCGAAAAGAAATCATTTCGTTTGACAAAAGTTAGAGAATTTTTCTGTTTTTTCGAAAATAAATGGATTACAATTTTTTCTTTATTTACCCTAGAAGCCACTTTTGAACTGAGAGCAATATCTCAGATTCAAAATATTTTTATTTTTTTCCAGTAAAACACAAAAAACATTTTTATTTTTCTTACAGTACGTTGCAAAAAAATTCAATCTGAAAAATATTGATCCAGGTTATTTGTTACAGTCTTTCTCATATCAAATTATATAGTATTCCATCTATTTTTAAAGAAATATATACAATATTTCTAATATTTTAATAGAAAAATAAAAAATCGTAAAATTTCTAATTAAATAAACCTTAAGTATAAAAAATGGTTTCTGAGAAATCAAGTGAAAAAATTATATTACTCGGCCGCCGAAAATCTCAGCGGCCCAATGCTTTTCTCGACTGTCGAGAATTTTTACAGTCTAGATATTTTTAAAATTCTTCAAGAATATCCAGTAATTATGAAAATCTAATAATTATGTTATTAATTACGTTATGAAAAGATATTGCAACTAAAATATATTCTAATATTATTAAAATTTTGTATACATTTAAGTTTTTTAAATATATAGTGTTAATCAATATACGACTAGTGTTACGTACTAGGCATGCAACCTTGCTAGCTACCCGCGGCCGCCTTTTTTCTATTAAAGAAGGATGGAAATTTCGTACATTATTTACAACTAATGGTGATATACAATAAGGTTTATTACATTATACAGGGGCGGATTCAGAATTTTCGTCAGGGTAGGACACTAATCGGATTCAAATAATTAAACGGGTTCAAACTCATTAACTAAACGGGTACTAGATTAAAAACAGTCGAAATGATAAAATGTGATAAAAACCAAAAGAATATAAAGACGATACAAGAATAATAGTAATTCGGTGCAATAATATACAATCAGCCAAATTCATCAAACAGTGTATAAAAGGAATGAGATACTTTGAGGTCTACAAGAAAAAAAAAACAATGAATGTCAGTCGTTTGTCTTGAGCTAAAAATTCAGCCAAGTGGAGCAGCTTAAAAAAATTCAGCAGCGAATAGAATAGAAGAACAAATTAGTTTTTTTTTTTTTCTCTCTCTGTCTTCATGTTAACCAAGTGAATATATATGCTTTTGTCCTGATATATCTCATAAAAACGTTATACAATTAACCTGCCCATAATTTGAGACTGCATCAGAAGGGTTCAACTGTACTGGCCAAAAGGCAACAACTCACTTTTATTAAATGTGTCGTCAGAAAAAGATTGCATAAATATATAAAGTCGTTTGCACCAGATCAAATCAAAGTCCGTCTCTGTCTTCTGCCAAGTGGAGTAACAAACAATTTAGCGCAACAACAGGCCAACAACAAATAGAATAGAGCGTGGTCTTTGTATTTATTTGTTGATATAAACCGTTACTAGGGATTTAAACACGAATAATTAAGACTATAGATCGGACAACAAGCCAAACTCTACCCGATACTAAAACCATGCACTTTGATTTATCTACCCAAGTATAATTCACAGAAGAATTAAGAAACACAAAAACAATGATGACCACATATTGTTTTCTTTTCAAGTCAAGTCAATTTTATTCTTAGGCGGGTCAAAATTTTCAGCAGTCCAATAACATAAATTTTTCACTTGATTTTTTCGGTTTATGTGGTTTCGGTCAAAAACCGTTCTTTATATTTATGGGTTTTTTAATTAATTAGAAATTTGTATGATTTTTATTTTTTTTCTATTAAAATATTATAAATATTTTATATATCTCTTAAAAAATAGATAAAAATACTATATAATTTGATTTATTAGAAATACTGCAACAAATAACCCTCATTAACATTTTTCAGGTCGGACTTTTGCAGCTGTAAGAAAAATTAAAATATTTTTTTGTGTGTTACTGGAAAACAATAAAAATATTAAATAAAAAAAATATTGTGATCCTTCTAATACATTTAAAATATAATATATTTTATCTATTCTGAATTTTTTTTTGAAAAGAAATCATTTCGTCTGACAAAAGTCAGAATTTTTTTTTGTTTTTTCGAAAATAAAAGGATTACAATTTTTTCTTTATTTACTTAGAAGCCACTTTTGAACTAGGAGCAATATCTAAGATTCAAAATATTTTTATTTTTTTTCCAGTAAAACACAAAAAATATTTTAATTTTTCTTATAGTTGCAAAAAAAATTCAATCTGAAAAATATTGATACAGGTCATTTATTACAGTCTTTATCATATCAAATTATATAGTATTCCATCTATTTTTGAAGAAATATATACAATATTTCTAATATTTTAATAGAAAATTAAAAAATCGTAAAATTTCTAATTAAATAAAAACCTTAAGTATAAAAAATGGTTTCTGAGAAATCAAGTGAAAAAATTATATTACTCGGCCACCGAAAATCTCAGCGGCCCAATGCTTTTCTCGACTGTCGAGAATTTCTACAGTTTGGATATTTTTAAAATTCTTCAGAATATTTGAGCATTTGTATGATTTTTTAGTTAATGTTGCTATATTAAAAAAAATATCGGTGCAATTGGTCCAAAAATCTATTACATTTTTATGTCAAAAAGAAAGAAGAAAATCATATCCAGTAATTATGAAAATCTAATAATTATGTTATTAATTACGTTATGAAAATATATTGCAACTAAAATATATTCTAATATGAGGAGGGTTCAAATGCACCATGGTTTTGTGCTCCAATTATGCTCCACGCCTTTATCTCCGTTTTTAAAATACGAACAGTCGATCCAAACCGCTCAAAATAATTATTACAATAAAATATGCTTGGAGACCAAATTTTACATTTTTTATAATTTGTTTACTATTTCTTTTTGTAGGTACAATATCGTTTTTTTAGATGGTCCAGGATCTCCTAAAAACTCTCATTGAGATTAAACAATCAAGGAAACAAAGGTCCTCACAAGAGATCCAAACGCCTGCCACAAAACAATATTGGAAGTTGACGTTTTGTTTTTTTTGTATTAGCCGTAAAAAAAAAAGTGTGCGTCCATCATTTGAATTGGTGGACGTGTTCAATTTGATCCGCCATTCAAATTGACGGACATGACAAGTTTTGCAATTCTCAGAAAAAGTAAATTTTTGGTTTATAATATTTAATAATATGGTATAAATAAATTCGGGCGTTGGACTTGTACTAGTGGAATCAGATTCTGCTATCGGTTTTGTAATGACATGAACTAAATTGTAATTTTATTAAAGATTACGTTCCCACAATCAAATAATAAAATCCTACCGGACTGATCATAAACTGTAGGTCTATTAAGTGTGAACCAGGAGGAATGCAGGGAGATATCCAGCAAAGTTCCGAGTTCGATGCCTTATTTATGTTTGATTGCAACTAGAGCACTGAACCCCAAAGAGCATTCCAAACTCCCCATGACCGCACCATTAGCTAACCTAATGTCGTGCAACTTTCTGCATCCTGCAGATGGTTATGAAATTATCATCAGAGATTGATACCTTAAGCGACACACAGACATCACATGAACACAAGGTATTCCACTTAGCTAAAGATTTTGGCATGTGCATTCCACCTGATTGTCGTTCTGAACAGTGACTTTGTATGTGCAATCTTGCTCCATGTGCACCAAGATGCTTCTATCCATGTCGTATGAGATTTTCTCACCATGTGAGGTTACCTGGAACTCGTGATAGCCGAATGCGATCGCTCTCATTTTTGAAGTCTTGTGAATGTGCTTATTCATCTTTTAATACACATGAGTGGAAAAAAGTTGATCCTGCAATTGGCATTGGACCGCACACTTTTTTTTTCAACGAACCATTCAACACACTTATAGAACGTCTCCTCAATAATTGCGGCTGTTGGAACCAGGTCTAGTTGCCTTGACCAATATTGATCATTGCGGATATTACCAGTTCATAATAATTCAGATCAATACCAAGTTGTTGGTACACTTTTCTAGTTATACCTCTAAATCTAAATCTGGGCTGATATTGAACATTTTCTGAGGTTGGATACTGCATGTAATAAGCACTAATTGGCCCATGTAAAGCTTCACCACCAAAATAACAAGCAATTCTAATCATAATTGGTTGAATTAAGGAACAAGCCTAACAATTAATAAATTTATAGTAAATTCAAAATAATGTTATATAATAATTTTAAAAATAAGGGACTAAAGTGAAAAAAACTCACAGTTATTTGCGCTGAGTTCTGCTGCCTTTGCTGGTGGTGTTGTGGAATGAAAGCAATGGTAAAAAACTGGCATCATAGCAGTAAATGGTTGGTGCTCCACAGGGATCTGTGAACCAGGGGGTTCGCCAAATGGATCCGCGCACCCAAGATGGTGCGCCACAGGGATCTGCGCACCTAGGTGCGCCATACTATTTCGCACACTTCCTGGTGCGCCAATCCACCTCGCGGACCTGAATTGTTTGGTGCGCGAATTCCTTTGGCGAGAGTGTTATTTTTTGACAAAACCAGTGCCCAGTGTCAATGATTTAAAAATGATTTTTGAGGGTGGCACAAAAAAAATTCAGTAAATTTTGCTTCTTTCAACTTTTCATCTCGCCACTACAAAATATTGCTGCTTACCAACTTTTCATCTCGTTAACAAAATAAATTAAGTGACAAGATGCAAGACATATTGAACGAATATTGAAAACTAATAATTTCTTAATAAAATGACTAAAACTATATTCGCTAGGCTGGCAAGAATTTCAAAACAGACTTTCTGTCAACTAATTTAAATATAGTTTTAATCTTGCAAGAATTTCAAAACAGACTTTTTGTCTACTAATTTAAATATAGTTTAATCTGGCAAGAATTTCAAAACAGACTTTTTGTCAACCAATTTAAATATAGTTTTAATCTGGCAAGAATTTCAAAACAGACTCCTCGTATCTAAATAGTCATTGAATTATAATCGCTAGGCTGGGAGCTAATTTTACTGAGTTATGCTAGTGCTGAGGAAATAGGAATTCAGATCCAGTGCAATATATGCATTGAATTCCAGTCGCTCGGTTAGGAGCTAATTTTACTGAATCATACTAGTGCTGAAGAAATAAGAATATTTAAGATTCAGTGCAATAAATGCATTGAATTCCAATCGCTCGGCTAGGAGCTAATTTTACTAAACTATCCTAGTGTCGAGGAAATATGAATTCAGATCCAATGCAATACATGTATTGAATTTCAGTCGCTCGGCTAGGAGCTAATTTTACTGAGTGTGTACTTGAAAGGATACAGATACAGAAAATAGTATACAAATGCTAGTTGCTGTCAGAATTTTCAACGACACAGCCGCGGTCAGAATTTTCAAAAACACAGCTAGCTACAAATGCCTATATAAACAGATAACCGGTCATATAATTAATACATAGCAAACACAAATATACGTGCATTATTTAACACATATATATACATACACAAATGGAGACCACCAGAGTAAAACACCTAAGCCTAGCCTACATCAATAGTTTCACTCTCAAGTGTGCTGTAGACCTAGATATCTCGGGGCACATACAAGCATACGGCCAGGCCATGCCGTTGAATGAACTTGCTCGTTCCATATCGATCCCACCCGAGAAGGACTCGATGCTCGGCCGCCTCATGGCACTCCTTGTTCACCAAGGAATCTTCATGCAATCTGAAGCAGGTTACCTGCTCACACCCGTCTCGGAGCTCCTGATGATCGAGGGCTCCAACATGGGCCCCTTTGTGAGTGGCATTACCTACGTAGAATTCGTCAAATTTTGGGGTCGTCTGAGCGAACTGTTCACAGATACTGGTTCTTGCACCCTGTTTCAGAAAGCATTTGATGGGAAACAATTTTGGGAAATCGTAAAGGAGAGACCAGACCTAGGTAGTACTAAATACTATATATAATTATATTCACACAGATACACATAATAGTAATTATACATGTTGTCATATATTTATCAATTTATTCCCAATTAATTAATACTGACATTGGAAATTTGAACCTTCCAAACTAGGAAACTTATTCAACGAAGCAATGGCAAGCAAAAGTAAGCCAACAATGAGAGGCTTAGTTGCGAGCTATCCACATATATTTGAGGGCTTACATAGTCTGGTGGACGTCGGTGGGGGCACCGGAACAGCTGTCAAAATTATTGCCGATGCCTTTCCCGGATTAAGATGCATAGTGTTTGACCTGCCACATGTTGTTGCAGAGGCTCTGAAAACTGACTCCTTTGATGTGGTTGGGGGAGATATGTTCGAAAAGATACCTCCAGCTGATGCAATTTTTCTCAAGGTCTATTTGTCTTCAACCTTATGCTCCAGCTGAACTCAACATTATTATTTATGAGCAAATCTAGGGTGTGATGTGCTCACCAAGAGAGTTTGGTGAGCACAACTCCAAAAGTATATTGGATCGGCTTCAAATGACGAATCCAAACCATTGAAATCCATGTACTCCATGAGTGATGCATATATATGAAATTTTTTGAAAGTTTCGAATTTATTTGCTACAAAGTCAAGCGGTCAAACAAATTATGAAAAAATGAATATATAAAACAACTTATAAAATAACTTATATTTCTTTGACCGCTTGACCTTGTAGCAAATAAATTCGAAACTTTCAAAAATTTGCATGTATATGCATCACTCATCAAGTACATGGATTTCAACGGTTTGGATTCGTCGTTTGAAGTCGATCGGATATACTTTTGAAATTGTGCTCACCAAACTCTCTTGGTGAGCACATCACACTCTAGCTTTGCTCATTATTTACATATGAGTAGAACTAGGATATTCTTAAGCTCACCTAGCTCTTTGTAAACCTTAACTTCAAAACCTATCGAATTGAATACAAATGATGAATCCAAACCGTTGAAGCCGGTCTACTTCACAATTACATGCGTTTACATGTTAAATCTATAATTGTTCAAATTAATTTTGTATAAAGTGAAGTGTTAAAAAAAGGATGAAATAACTACTTGATTTTATACTAAATTAATTAAATTTGACATGTAAATGTATCACTCTTGAAATAAATCGGTTTAATAAGTTCAGATTTATTGTTTAAAATCATTCCGATAAGTTTTGGAGTTAAGTTCACGAAAGAACTTGGTGAGCTTAAGAGCACGTCCCTAGCTAGTTCTTGTTTATGCAGAAAATACTCTGATATACGCACTGGTTTAATTAATTTTCTGAAATTGAAAATTAGTAATTACTTCACTCACTGTTTCTTCCAACATGTTAATTTCTTACTTCTTAGTATATTCTTCACGACTGGGGCGACGAGGATTGTGTTCGGATACTCAAGAAATGCAAAGAAGCAATTGGATCCAGAAAAAATAATGGTGGCAAGGTCATTGTTGTGGACATCATCAAAGATTTAGAGAGTCACGACCCAGAAGCAGCCGAGACAAGTCTTCTTTTTGACATTAGTATGATGTGTTACTTCGGGTCAAAGGAACGTAACAATCAGGAATGGCATGATATCATTATGGGAGCAGGCTATTCTGGTTACAAAATATGTCCTGCTCCGTTGGGCGTTGATGCTGTTATGGAGCTCTATCCATGAACTACCGTACAATAAAGATGACTGGTGGAGGAAGCGAAGAATAAAACATGCATGTTTTATTACATGCAGTTATTATAATAAATTTAAAATAATTTCGATCCCTTGTATCTACAATTTATACAGCATCTATTAAACATGAAACTGCTCGGTCACTGTTTTGAAATTATCTTTAATGAAGTGATCAATTATAGCAACTTTTACATCAGTTGGCTCTCAATTCAAGTATGTACAGAAAAGCAATACAGGTTGTATACTCCAATATATAAAACAAAACAAAAAAACAGTATGATATTTAGTGTGCTTGCATTGAAGATATTTCACTAAATACCTAGCTTGTGGGAAAACTATATATACATGTCGCAAGGTATGTCTATTATATTCTTCAAGTTTGGAACGCCAATTAAAGATGTTCTCTCACAGTTGGAATGAGTTTAAATTTTCTAACATTTTCCTACTGAATGGTACCCTGCTATCAATCATGACTAATTAACCCATTTTATTAGACTACAAGTACTAACAATTGAAAAAGTTCCATAAACCATGCAAATCATAAACATACGTTTTTTGAGGAAAACTCGAAGGTCCGTTATCCACATTTTTTTTTTGATAAAAGTGGGTAACCCCCACCTGTTTCATATTTGAAACAAATATTGTTCATACAATATAGCATTCCTAATGAAAACAAAACAATATAAAGGCTTACAATAGAGCAAACAAAAATAAAAAACACTAAATTCATCTAACAGACTATAGCCTAGATAGCTAGCAAGTTGAAAAGGATAGCAAAACACATAATTAACTAAGTCCAGTAGCACTAAAATCAGTAGCCAGAACAAGAGGAACAAGAATCTCTAGCAGTGGAAGAAACACTAGGAGATGCAGAAGCAGGAGAAGAGTCAGAATCAGCTCTGCGCATTAGATATGTGGACAGGTCCAAATCCTCTGACCCGGCCAAGTCCTTGAGCGCCCTCTGAATCCAGTAGGAAGTTTCCCCCATCGAGGGTATCTGAGTCCGACAGTGCTATCAAATTGTCTTCCTTGCCAACCTCGTGTAGCTAAATTGGACTTGGTAAGAATTCCATTATTCCTAAGCAACCATAAAAAGACTTTAATTTTCAGGGATATTTTTGACTAGTAAATTGGGTGTTGGAGAAACCGCCATATTCTAGCCATACATATAGTGAGTGAACAGAAAAAAAAACCAGTAGAGGACCATCTCCAAGTAATGGTGTCAGGGGAATGAGGCACACAATCAACAAAAAATAACAGAACTCAACATGGCATTCCATTCATTAAGTAAGATACCGGTTAGTTGTCTAGTAAACCTTAAGTCCGTTATCCACATAAAACTTGGTAATTTCATTTGTTCCTTGTTAGGGGCTGTCAACATTGTAGTGATCAAACCTCCGGTACTTGTGTCAGTTATAACATCAAAGTAATCTGCTAGCCTTGCGCCTGGTCCGTCGAGCTCCTATACATAATGTGACAAGTTGCATATTTAAAAGAAAACCTTAAGAAGTGATTATTGCTTTTATCTAAGGTTGAGGCAGGTACAGTTATATATGTATATCTTGATATAGAAATTTCCATGCAGTCTCAAATATGCAGTTTCGCATATGCGGTTGCATATTGGGCCGCATATGTCCGCATATTGGTATGCATATGTGCGATTGGACCGCATATGTCCACATATTGGTCCGCATATGTGCGAATTTATTGTTTGAATGATTTTAATGGGAATATATTGCATGTTTTGAGTGGAAATAAATTAATATATAGTTTAAAATCCGCATATATAAGTCCGCATGAAATTCCGCATATGCGGTATGCAGTGGCCTTCCGCATGCATGAACAAAACCGCATTTTACAACATTGTATATATATATATATATATATATATATATATATATATATATCAATCATGCTATAACAATATATCCAATGAACTAGGTTTCAGTAGTGTCAGTGTGATATACCTGGAGCTGAGATTCAAGGTAGGCAAGAATAGTGCCTGGAATAAGTCCTCTTATACCGCCTCCATCAATGCTTAGTATTGTGACTGTGTTCCCCATACATGGCTGCGGCATCCTGTATTCCTACATAAAACTAAGTTGTAGACAAAGAAGAGATAATTTAGTTCCAGAGAAATTGTTTCTCCACATTTTATGCCTAGTTGTTGCTTATAGATCAAAGAGTTGAACAGTCATTAGAAAGGCAGCTGTAAACCAATAAACTATATATGTTTGATTAATTCATTAAGAGCATAATCGTGCATCAGTTTTTGGGAAGTTTAATACTTGGTTAGTCGTGTTTCTTTATTGTGCAAGTCATATCCTGTTATCCCGGCCCCACCTACAAAAGAAAAATCCTGGCTAAGATAAAAGCTAGAGCCTTCCTAACATTTATTACAAGTTTACAACTGTCAACCACTTTTTATAATATCAAAACATACTTAATAACCTCATGGAGACTCTAAATCCTAAAGAGTCTCCTAGAAACCACAAGTAAATAGAATTCAAACACACTTTTTGACCATATTGTTGAAAACAAATATGATTAGGGATTAATAATAGCCTCAGAGATCCATTAAGAATTTTAGTTCATCATAGGCTATTTTAGGGTTAAAAGTGTTGGTTTTGTGTTCTAAAAGTTATCTTTTGTTGATTATTTTTATATGTTATTTACAATATTAGTCAACTGATCGAAACTATTGTATTACAACTCCTGGGTTTGAGGCCTGTTGTTTAATTTATTTTGCCCACGTTTTTGTTGGACCAAATTTACGGTTTAATTAACTGGTTTCAGAATAATTGGAATAAACTATTACAACGTAAAACTTCAGCGAACTCGCTATAAATTGCCATCCTAAATTAAGCACTAAGCAGAAACCAAAGGGCCATGACATTCATCCAACCGACCTAAGAGAACCACAAAAAACTAAACTCAACATGGAGTGCGGTGACATGCTCAATGCTCAATCATATATAGTTATGGAACCAACGGTACAACGGTACTAATAAATACCACAAACAGAACTAGCACCAACGGTATAATAAGATGGCCATTTAAATTTGTATTATAAACAGAGAATAGAACTTGTGTAAATCTATGCTTTTATCATACAAGAAAAATAAGTTTATTATCTCAGTTGTCTCTATTTTCAACATCTTATCAAATCTGGACAATTAGGGTATGTTTGGATGGTGTAAGAATAGCTAGAATAGCAAGCTATTCAAGAATAGCTCCTATTCGGAATAGCAATTTGCATCCAAACGACATTTTTGCTATTCGGAATAACGAGAATAGTTGCTATTCGCTATTCTGACAAAAACATGGAATAACATTTGTTGCTTTCAATATTAATACTAATCTAATATTTAAACTAATATTATATTACATTTAATATTTAAATTAATATTATATTGTATTATATTTATTCTAATATTATATTATATTTAATCTAATGTTTTATTTAATACTAATCTAATATTTAAAATAATATTATATTATATTTAATAATTAAATTAATATTATATTGTATTATATTTAAAATAATGTTATATTATATTTAATAATTAAATTAATATTATATTGTATGATATTTAAACTAATATTATATTACATTTAATCTAATATTTTATTTAATACTAATTTAATATTTAAAATTATATTATATTACATTTAATATTTAAACTAATATTATATTACATTTAATCTAATATTTTATTTAACACTAATTTAATATTTAAAATAATATTATATTACATTTAATATTTAAATTAATATTATATTATATTTAATTTAATATTTTATTTAAAACTAATCTAATATTTAAAATAATATTATATTACATTTAATATAATATTTTATTTAATACTAATCTAATATTTAAAATAATATTATATTACATTTAATCTAATATTTTATTTAATACTTATCTAATATTTAAAATAATATTATATTACATTTAATATTTAAACTAATATTATATTACATTTAATCTTATATTTTATTTAATACTAATCTAATTTTTAAAATAATATTATATTACATTTAATCTAATATTTTATTTAATACTAATCTAATTTTTAAAATAATATTATCTTACATTTAATATTTAAACTAATATTATATTACATTTAATATAATATTTTATTTAATACTTATTTAATATTTAAATTAATATTATATTACACTTAACATTTAACCTAATATTATATTATATTTAATATTTAAATTAATATTATATTAATATAATATTTTATTTAATACTAATTTAGTATTTAAAATAATATTATATTACATTTAATATTTAAATTAATATTATATTGTATTACATTTAATCTAACACATAAATTACTATTTTATTCATTCTCTCCAAACTCTATTCCAAATATGTAATCCAAACAACTTTTTCACTATTTCGAATAACACTGTTCTTAAACAGTAGCTATTCTTATTTACTATTCTAAACAGTAGCTATTCTAGCTATTCTAAAGTTCATCCAAACGTACCCTTAACGAACCGCCAAGTTGATGACTCGCTAAATTGGAGATGACTTAGATTTGGAAAATTATGGTATTGATATTAATATGCATATGTATATGTCGACTTTAATACACAGAAAGAGAAAGGTAATTGTTTATTTACCAATATTCCATAAAAAGTCTTTTTTTATTACATGCTTGATAGACACTATCAAGAATGAAAATTAAATTTGCTTACATATTCCGTAAAAAGTCGATGATAGTCTCTATCATCGATGAATATTAAATTTGACATATTCCATAAAAAGTCGATGATAGAGAGTATCAAGGATGAATATTAAATTTGTTTACATATTCCATAAAAAGTCGATTCCAATATTGAACGCAACTTGTCGGGCAAATTAGCATGACGAGTTATTGATGACTCTACTGCACATAAAGAGAGGTAATTTTCTCTGTTTTTTTATTAATAAAATTTTAAGTAAACAAATTAACAAAATGATGTCTGATTAATATAAAATCTAGCAATGAAAACATAAAATACTACTGTCAGGTCTACAACATGAAATATAACAAACTATTGACGACGGTGAGAACCGGACAGTGACAACCTGGGACGCAGCCCGCATGTCCTGGGCGGCTGCACACGCCTCTGTGGGACTCCAGGCTCCTCATCATCATGGAGATCATCCACATCCATCTTCTCCCGAATGCCTGATCCTGAACCGGCGACCTATAAATCGTCCTGCATAGTGTCCGTGGATCTTCGGTATGAACCGGTCCATGGATCGTCCTGGGTCGCCGACTCTGTATGCCTCTCCCATGGATCGTCCCTCCAGGTAGTAGGATACGTGGCCGGGGGCGATGTTCCGAAGATAGCAGACTCCCAAGCATCTGCTGTTTGCGCCCCACTCCAACTTGCCTCGTGGTCATGCTGCATGCGACGATGCCATCGAGGCCCAGGTTAGTCGTACTGAAAGTGGGTTCGGCACACCAAATAGGCTCTCCATCCTGCAGTTAGATAATATTAGTTTTGCTACCTGCAAATAACTAAAATTTAATTATACAGAGATCAACATACTGACCTCGCCGAGATGCACCGGCACATTATATTTGTCCAACACCCATTCATGGAACGTCCAATTGGGGTTGTCATCTACAAAATTCGAGTGCAAATTTTTAATAACATACTTTCAAAGCAAAATTGTTGTGTATGAAAAAATAATTTTTACTTATAATACATTCGGGGGCTGGTGGCATGTCATCACCATATACTGCAACTTGTGGATGACTCGGGATGGCTCGGTTGGTTCGGACCTGGTGAGTCTTTTTTAATCTCACGCCAATTAATGTTCTCCCCAGCATCGTGTAGCATGCTAATAAGGCGTCCATCGAATTGGGAATCCTCGACGATTAGAGCGCTATGTTGCAACATAATACACCCAAACTCCCTAAAATCAGTCTTCGCCATGCACACCAAGCTATGTGTGACTAATCTGATTCCCACTAATATCTGTACGCAACGTTTAGGAAATGAGTACTACAGAAAAAAATAATAATTTAAATAATCTTTAATACTTATCGAGCGAGCTTTGATCGGGCCCCACGGCAAGTATGTCCTGCTCGGATCAACCATCAGTCTCTGCCGAAGAGCATCACCGTAGTAGTACTGTAATTAGACCGAGGCCATGCACCACCTCTGGTACCAGATGGCATACCGCAATGCCCAGGGCCTGATGACACCAAAACATATAGCGAAAATCACTATTTTTTGTAACGGAAAATGACGAAAAGTGAATGCGAAGTAGTCATTTTTCCGAAATATTTAACGCAAATGTATTTTTGAGTCATTTTTGCAGGTTTTGGATAAAGTTGCGTATTTAATAAAAAAAAAACATAGCGAATATGTCTAATTTAGACAATTATTGAAGATAGTTTCAAATCAGAACATTACATGAAGTAAAAAATGGAAGTGCAGACTTTCAGGATGGGGTGAGAGGTGTTAAGTGGTACTACACTTTCAACAAACCTACCATCATATATATAGTGCCTCCAAAGACAGGTGCATTTAGCAATATGGCATTCGCTCTAAAGGACAGCTACGGTACATGGTTTGGTTTCAACCGAAATTTTTATTAATGAGAAAATAATAAATTAATTATCGTGATTGGGAAAGGTTTTCGTCCGATTATCAAAAGTGGAAAAACCGTTGTTTTAAACAACGGCCAGAGGACGTGATTTTAAACAGCGGCCATATTAGTGTAACGCGCGGGGTTAAGGGAAAAAATAATTAGCGTGGCCGTAATATTTGGCAACGGCCAGAGAAAAAAATATATGAGGCCGTGATCCTTACCGACGGCCAGCCCCAAAAAAAAAAATCAGAGGCCGCGATCCTTAACAACGACCAGGGTCGTTAATTTATTTATATTTCCCTGTTAGAAATTCTGAACCAATGCTTTTGAGCTGTATAAGTAGAGTTATGGAATGAAACGCTAAATTTCATATTCTCAGCATGTTTTGCACAATTTATTCTGGATTAATCAAACTTTTGACCTGCACATTTAAAACATTTTTTCATTTAATTATTTTATTTAATTAGAAAATATTATAATTTATTTATTTTTTGTATTAAAATATTAGAAATATTTTTATATTTTTTTTTGAAATTAGATAGAATACCATATAATTTGATTTATTAGAAAGACTTAAACAAATAACCCGGATCAATATTTTTCAGATCGGATTTTTCGCGGCTGTAAGAAAAATTAAAATATTTATTTGTCTGTTATTGGAAAAAAAATAAAAATACTTTGAATCTGAATTGTTGATCCCGATTGAAAAGTCACTTCTAGGTAAATATAGAAAATATTATTCTCTTTCTATTTTTAAAAAAAAATAAAAATTTAAGAAAACTTTCCGTAACATTGTAATCATTACTAAAAAAGTGTTTAATATGAGTTGTTCATTGTTTTAATCTGATATAATTATCGCATCAAAAAGTGTGCATTTTATATCAAAAATCGTGCATAAAAAAGAATTTCTTTGAGTTTCGTGCGTTGAAATCTTTGAATGGTTGACCGTAAATCTTCTGTTATTCATATGAATATGGAACAAATCTGCTGCTATTCTCGATCGTTAATTTTTATCGAGATTCGCATAGGGAAAAATAATTTCTTTGAGTTTCATGCGTGGAAAACTTTGAATGGTTGAGATAGCAATAACAGGAGATTTGTTTCCATGAATCCATACCGAGTGATAATCATTTTTAATTTCCAACGAACTGAGAAAACTCGCGGCCCTTGTTTTTTTTTCAGGGCAGGCCGTTGGTAAGGATCACGGCCTCATATATGTTTTTTTTTGCGCTGCGTCTCTAGCCGTTGCCAAATATCACGGCCACGCTAATTACTTTTTCTCTTTAACCCGCGTAACACTAATCTGGTTGCTGTTTAAAATCACATTCTCTGGCCGTTGTTTAAAACGGCAGTTTTCCCACTTTTGATAATGAGACAAAAACGTTCCCCGATCACGATAATTAATTTATTATTTTTCCATTAATAAAAATTTCGGTTGGTTTCAAACCGCTAAAGGCTAAAGTACTTCTACTTCCTTCCCAGCCTAATTCTTCCTCATTTTCAGCTGTTCATCTTTTTTCATGCTCCTGCATTTTTCTTTCTGAAGTTTCTAGTTGTTGGAAGGTTATTCATTTGGCTTTGTGTTGCGGCAGCAACATATCTCTCTCCTTAGTATAGACTTGAACAATATGCTACCTCAGCTGTTATCAACCCTTTGCAACACCCACTATTCTATAACAGAATTTATCATCTCTTTTTTTTTCTTTTTTCTTTCTTCTATCTCAGTTATTACTTCATGGATTCAACTTGTGTTTTTTATTTTTTTCCTTATGGAGTTTATTATTGTTGTTCTTTTCTTAGTGCTTGGCAATATCTAAAATTTCACTACTTAACAAAAATAGTGCACATAGGACAAAAATGTTTACAATTGCAACAATCGAGCATTTGCAGCTTCAACTCTGTTTAACAAAGATATTACCAGAGCTTCCCAACTTTTCTTAGCGGCAGCCATCTCTTTGGCTTGCCTCGTCTCCTCCTCTTCCCCTCCAACGACAGCTGCGTTCACCACCAACCGACAACATTTCTACTAAAATTAAAATTGGATTGCATTTACACACATAGAACCTGAGAGAGAGAGAGTCGAAATTGAAATCCTAGAAAAGAGACGGCTACCCTGTAATTGCAAGCGAAGTGAGGAGAGATAACACCGCCACGGTACCGACCTTATGAAACCTCCGCCTTGCTGAGGTGAGAGAGATGGCCGGGGTGAGGTGTTGTGCTAAAGCTTGCATCTCTGTCGATGGCGTAAGGAGCTCAAGCGGGGGCAGTTCACACTTCACAGGGAAAAAAATACTATTACTGTGTTTCTTAAATTTCTTTGCATTATCTTCTCCGAGAAAGGGAGTTATAATGGGCTGGGTACTAAAACGGGCCTCAAATCAATTTATTACATACACTCCTCTGGTCTTTTGTAGATTTGAAAAGTACTAGGCAGCAGGTTATTATAATAAAACGGGCCTTCTTGTTCAAATATTATATATATTTTGTAGCACGAATTATTGATAAAAAAAAGCATATGTTCATAAGTTAGGCTTTACGCAATTTGAACTCGATAATTATAATACAATAAATGCTAAATATATAAAAGTAGCTTTTTATTACCAAGAAATGTCATTTATTTATTAATTCTTTATGTAATTAGCTAATACACATATTTTTGTTGCTACTCAAATCAATCTAACATCTTATTAAAAAGTCTAGGAACCAACATAAGATGATTTTTCTTGTCCACAGCTATTCCTAGTTCCTCCTCCAGATCCATATCTTCTTTCGCCATACCGGCCGGCAGTTCCCATTCAAAACAATACAAAAGGTTGGCCAAAGCGAGCTCAACAACCGGTAATGCGAAGTTGATTCCCGGACAGCTCCTCCTGCCGACTCCAAACGGCACAAAACTAAAATCTTGGCCTCTAAAATCAATATTGCTATCGATAAATCTCTCGGGCCGAAACTCCTCTGGACTTTCCCAAGTATTATGGTCGAGAGAAATAGCCCTTGCATTGATAATAACTCTAGTTTTCGGAGGAACATTGCGACCTTGGATTACACACATCTCTGTTGTTTCGCGAGGAATGAGCAAAGGAGCGGGAGTGTGCAGTCTCATTGTCTCTTTTATAACTAGCTTCAAGTAGGAGAGGTCATGGAGATCATGTTCTTTGATCATCTTTCTGTTGTTGCCGGCTGTTTTTCGGACTTCTTCTATTGCTTTGATCATGACTCGTGGATTTCTCATGAGCTCAGTCATTGTCCATGTTAGAGTAGCGGCAGATGTGTTAGTTCCGGCAACGAACATATCCTAAAAGAAATTTGAAATTAATGCTCAATACTTTGCTTTTGTTGTAAAAAAATATTGTGAAAACCAATAGGCGATATTGTATAATGTCAATGCACTAAAATTAGATAAAAAGGTTACGTATTTAATGAGATACTAGAACGATTTATGAGTACAACATAATATGCGCATTAATTATTATTGACTGGTTAAGCTTACAATTAGACAAATTCATCATGAGAACCAATTGAACATATGTAGTAAATTTTGATAAAAGAACGCTTAGCATGGTTGCCTCTTATATTAAAATTTTACCTAGACAAACTGCCCTGATGGAATTTTGTAATAATCGAGCCATTAAAGTTGTGCAAATTAATTATAATAAAAAAGGTAGAACACAAATCGACAAATAGATTACCATATATTATTTATAATCTACGTACTTGAGAAAAAAAACGTACCGTTATAATCCCCTTAATATGGCTCATTGAACTAATTGTCATGCCATAAACCGGATCCTTGTGCAGCTGAAGCAACACATGCACCAAATCACTGAGCTCATGATCCCGAGTAGTGCCACCTCTCGTATGCTCCTCTATGACATGATCGTATAACTCATCCAACTCTTTAAAATTATCCTCCAGCCTCCTCCTTAAACCGGTAATAGCATCAATCCACCCGAACCATGGTAAGTAATCTGCCACCCAAAACTCGCCCAAAAGCCGTTCTGTTTCCTCCAAAATCTTACCATATCTAGCTGGAGCAACAATCCCGTCTCCAAATATCACATGAGTAACAATTTTGTTTGATAAAGCATGCAATGCCTCGCTTAGATTCACAGGGTTTGAAGAAGAGCATGCCTTTCTGATACTAGAAATTGAGTTAGCTACTTCTTCTTCCCTGATGTTACGAAAGGATTGCACCCTTTTTGTACTGAGTATTTCTAAGATGCATACTTTTCGCACCTGTCGCCAGTAATCTCCATAAGGAGAAAAAGATATGTTGAGGAGATTGTATGAATATCTTTTGGCAGCGTATAAAGACGGTCGGCTCGAGAAAGAGACATCGTTTGTTTTAAGTACTTCTCTTAAAGCATCTGCGGTTGAGATGACGAGTGTCGGTACCGAGCCAAGCTGGAGAAGCATGAGGGGCCCATGCTTAACAGAGAGCTTTTGAAGAGAGTGGTGGGGATGTGCACCAAGTTGGTGTAGATTTCCTATAATGGGCAATTTTCTCGGGCATGGAAATGAAGGGTTCCTTCGGCTTTTTCGGATTTTCGCAATGAGAAATATAAGAGGAACAAGTAATAGGAGAAGACACAGGGGAAACATTTTTTCTTTTTGCTAGGCTAATATTTTGGAGCTATGGCTAGAGTAAAAGTAATATTTATAGTACAAGAGGATGAGGATGGAGAGTTTGTTGTTATTAGACAGATCTTTTCGGTTTTGAGACTTTAATTTAGCAGTGACGTTTCAATAGATGGATTTGACAAAATAACATTTCTTGCAAAAAGATCAAACAAAATGTCAATTTCTTGACAAAATGACCTTCTGGAGCCCACCAACGTAAATATATTCCTTCCCCTCAGTTTACTCCTATCCTTTGCCCCCTCTCTCCGCCTCTCCCAAAATTTTGACCCCTTTGATTAATATCTACGTTAAGGCGAAGCACACCCCTCTCTGCTTCGACTCCGCCCCCTCTCAGTCTCCTCTGTGCCTCCTTACTCTCCTTCTCACATCTCTCTCCCTCGCTCCGCTCCTCGCCCCCTCTGGTACTATGCTGAAGTATGCCCCTCTCTACTTGTCAGGTTTGCTCTCCTTCTTTAAATTTAGTTATTTTCCAATGTAGTGATGCCAGTGTGATCCAAAACCAAAAGGTTGATGCCAGTGTTAATGGCATACTAATAAGTAATAACAGGCAAAATGAGAATTCTCAAATTTATTCAACAAAATGGCTTAAATAGTGAAAAGATAGAGAGGCTTTCTCAATTGATGGATAACATAGGGATTTCATGGAATAATTTACTACAATTCTGAATATTAATCATGTCGTGATAATGTTTACTGTAATTAATAATTAATTTCTTTTCATACTGGATGTTTTGTTAAGCCATCACGACATCATTAGAAATTCTTGATCATTTAGAGTTTATTAATTACTACTTGGTATTTTTTTAATATGAAGTTGTTCACTTTAATTTTTTACTTTTTAAATGTATCTTTTTTATTAATTGCAGGAATTTAAAAAGTTTGATACAAGCATAGAAGGTTATAAAAGGCTACAAAACTAGTTTATATTTATGATTTATATTTTGTAGTGATATTTTATGTGTTTGTGTACTCTTTTTGTTTTGTTGATATAATAATTTAGAAAATAATATATTTTTTACTTTATATATGTTAAAAAAAAATGAAAATGCGATGTGAATGCTTACGGTATTTGCTCTCAAGGAATTAATTAAGCACATGGAGTTGCATCCTGAATCCTTCAAAATTTAATTTATATATGAACTAGAATTTTGTGATTCTGTTATATATAGTTTGATTCATAATTAGTCTTTGAAATCTCGTTCTTTATTAAAATTTAAGCTAGCTTGATTTGAACAAATTAACTCAAGTCCTTATATAATCAAACTCAAGCTAGTTTACAAGTTCGAGAATTCAATTTCATTTGAGCTAGTACGATTCGATAAAATTATGAATCAAACTAAATATATTAGAGATCGATGTCTAGAGAGCAAAGATAGATTTATATTAGAGCTGGCAATTTTGATATTTAAAAATTAAAATCACCTGTTGATATGCTGCTCGCTATTATAGGGATGCAAATTCAGAGAACAAATTGGGCTTAGGTCGTTTTCTGGGGAGGCGAAGAGAGAACGAATTGGAGTAAAATGAGGTAAGGGAATACTTTTACGTTGGTGGTCCCAGAAAGGTTATTTTGTCAAGAAATTTATATTCATCTTTGTCAGCAACTATGACTTTCAACCCAATTGTTCCTACTTCTTGGAGCCTTCTCTCGTATCGAGATTTTGGAACGCCAATAGAACACACACTGGTCAGGTAGTTGGTGCAAAACTCAACCACCTCTTCTATGGAATACCCTTGTATAATGCTATCTTCGGGCCGATATCAGTTCCTTACGTATTTTTTCAAAGTGCCCATGTATCTCTCGAATGGATACATATACCATAGGAACACAGGACCACAAATCTTAATTTACCCACAAGATGAACCATAACATCAAAAAAAAAGGACGTATTTTCCGAAAACAACATCAAGTTTTTAACCTGCTTGAAGACACCCTTCTCATCCAATGGATAACGTACCACTCTGAGCTCATTTGTCTTGTTGAATACCTTCTTTTTCTTATGGTATGGGTGAATAACGAGGAGAAACCTACGATGCTCCATAAAAACTTTCTTCTTAGAATATTTCATCCTCACCATCTACGTGTCATCTTCACAGATAAGACATGTTTTTTTTCCTTTCGTACTGTAACCCGACAAATTTTTTTACGCGGAAAAATTATTTATGGTGCAAAATACCATGGCCCGCAATTTAAAGACTTCTTTGTTATACGCATCCCACACCGGGACGCCATCCTTTTATAATTTTTGAAGGTCCTCGATTAATGGTGTGAGATATACATCTATGTCGTTTCCGGATTGTCTGGATCCTTGGATTAGTAATAACATCATCATATACTTGCGTTTCATGTACAACCAAAGAGTAAGATTGTAGATAAATAAAAAAACTGGCCAAGTACTGTGCCGACTGCTCATGCTTCCAAATGGACTCATTCCATCTGTGTTCACCACAATCCTAAGGTTTCTTATTTCGGAACCAAATTTTTTGAATTGTCTATGAATGTTTCTCTATTGAGGAGAATCAGCCAGGTGTCTTAGTTTTCCGTCCTTTTTGCGTTTTTCTTAATGCTAGTGCAATAATTTTACATCTTTACGATTTGCAAATAACCGTTTGAACCTCGATATTATCGGTAGATATCACAGCACCTTTGCCGGAGGCTGGCCCACATTTTCCTTATCGTTACAATCGTCAGTGTCCTCGCCCTTACGTTTATACTGTGAAACACCGAATTTAGGACAGACATACATGGGCTCGTACTCTTTACGATACAATACACAGTCATTCAAACATGCATGTATTCTTTCAATCTTCAAACCCACTGGATATATCAACTTCTTCGCCTGATATATTGTACAGGGTAACTCCTTGTTATCTGGGAGTATTTCTCGTAAAAGCTGTAATAAGGACGTGAAACTCTTATCGCTCCAACCATTGTTTACTTTTAAGTTCAATAATTTCAACACAGTTGACAGTGTCGTAAATTTGGTACACCCAGTATACAACGGCCTTTTGAATTCATCAGACAAATATCGAAATTTATCATAATTTTTATCGCCAATTTTATCTTCCACATCACGTAACAGGTCCTCTAGATTTTCAGTAAACTCATATTCTACAATTTCATCAATATTCATTGTCATCTCATCATCGTCGCTGCAATTAGGGCTGTCCAAAAAGCTCATAGCTCGTGGCTCGCTCGTGACTCGCATCTGGCTCGATTGGTAATAGCTCGTTCGATAGTGGACCGAGCTGTTCACGAGCTGGCTCGCTAACAGCTTGAGCCAAAATTAACAAGTTTGAGCTGGGCCCTAGTTTGCTCTCGCTCGGCTAGGCATCAATTTGTGAATTTGTATGAATTTGTGTATTTTATACTGTCAGCTCGGTCCAGCTTGATCCAAAAAGGTTTGTAAAATTTATTTTCTTCTGAAAACAAGATCCAACCAAACCCAGTGAGCCAGCTCATCAGCTCGCGAGCTAGCTCGAGCTGGTTCATCACGAGTTTGAGCTGAGATTTTAGCTTGCAAGTCCTAGGTCCAGCTCGGTCCAGAATTAACGAGCTGAGCCTCGGCCCGAGCCAGCTCATTTACAGCCCTAGCTGCAATCGAGTTCAACATTATCAAAAGTTTCGAGATTCTCATAATCATCGTTACAATCAAGTTCAAAATTATCAAAAATGTCTATATTCTCATTATTTTCTTCACAATTTTTATTGGTACCATTACTTTCTCCAATTTTCTCACCATGCATGAACCAACATGTGTATCTTTTCTTAAATCCCCGACAAATTAATGACATATAATTTCTTCCAAGTTCCCAAATCCTATACAATTTTTACAATCTTTACAAGAATACAAAATATCGGCATCATTTTGCTCCACTCTGTAACTCTCAGTAAATTGTAAAAACTCTTCAACACGAACCAAATATTTTGCACTATCACGTCGCAATTCATACATCCAACTTCGATCCATCTGTAAATTAAATTAAAAAAATAATTTCAATTAATCATGCATGGTGGTCAACATATATATAAGTTGTACCAAATCATTGGCTTACAATGGGCTGGTTTACAATCCTAACTCAATCTTTGAATATTATGTCTCATATGTGAACACATGTTAGCGGGATTTAATTAGTATGTGAGAAAAATTCTGCAGCGTTTCTCTGTAACTCCCCAAGTATGCGTACGGACCACATAATCGTAGGAGCAATAAGGAGAAATATTGTGTAACTTTTCTCAAATACTAATTAAATCCCTCTAACATGTGTTCACATCTAAAATGAGACACAATATTCAAAGAGCAGTTTCAAACCGGAGACTATCCAAAATTAATCCCTATTAGATTAATGTTGAACGGGCATGGACCTAAAAGCATATTAGTAGGTCAGTTATTTGATAACAATACACTAATTATTTACATTCTCATCTTAACAAATCAAGCATGCATGCATTAATCAAACCCTAAATCCTAAATAAGCAACAACAAGTAATTAACAAAAAATTAAAGAAAGAAAATAGAAGTATTACTAACCTTAGCAAGATAGAGATGAGAAAATCACAACTAATTCAGCAATCTTATATCCTAGTTGTGCAGAAATCAGACTTTAGCCAATACAAAGGAGAGAGTACAATATTTGTGATCAAAACGGCACTGGAAGAGAAGCCTTTTATTTCATTAAAACCCTACTAAGCCTTTCTACACAGATATTTAACTATAAATCCTTGTAACTCCCTCAATATTTATACACGTCTATTTAAATAAAAAACAGTGTACAACACACCTTCCTACACGGATATTTAATGAAATATCCGTATAGCTCTCTAATATTCCTACACGGATATTTAATAAAAAAATCTGTGTACAATTCCTTCATTTCCACACGGTTTTTTTCCCAAACAATTGTACACTGATTCTTTAATAAATATCCGTGTAGGATTCTGACAGAAATTTTTGACTTTGAAAAAAATTCTATTTGGTACATGGTTTTTATATAAAATAGAGAAATCTGTGTACAATGTGCAGTATAGGATGACCCTTTCTGTAGTAGTGTCTATTTCAATTTTTGTGTGCACAAATATATTTTAATACTAATCACACGGTATTAGTGCTAATTGGATCTAAAATAGATCCGATGTCCATCCGACCTACTCCTATCTCTCCATATCATATGGCAGCGAATAGATAAATTATATAACAATATAACATCAATTCAGGCAACTCCGGTCCCCAACAACTATCCACGAAAAAAGAAAAATGTCCACAATAATGTATCTTATTTTATTGTCCAGAACTAAAACAAGCTGTGAGCCTAACAAAAATTGTCAAAGATGGATTAGAATGATGTGATCATCGTAGCTAGGGAGTATTTGAAAAGTATGAATATGAGTTTGGAATTGAGGCGCGTATGGCCCTCATATCCCTGTTTGGGGCAATTTATCAAACGGTTCGTATACCCGTTCAAACGTGTAAATAGTAAATACAAGCGTAACCATTTCATTTCATACATGGCACGTGCACAGATAGCAAAAATGTCTAAGAATACGAGGCGCGGAAATTTTTTTTAAAAACATTAGATTAAGTAAAGTTGGATGTCTGATCTAAATAGTCCAATTTGTATTTATTTGTTGATATAAACCGTTACTACGGATTTAAACACGAATAATTAATTAAGACTGTAGATCGGACAACAAGCCAAACTCTACCCGATACTAAAACCATGCACTTTGAATTTAGGGGTGTAAACGGATACGGATTATCCGCAGATAATTCGCTCCGAATCCACTTATTATCCGTATCTGGATTAAACGGATACGGATACTTGAGGATACGGATACGGATAATTTTAGCATATGGAAAAATAATACGGATACAGATAATTCCGTGAGGATATAAACGGAGCGGATATCCGTATATATCTGGATTTGAAATTTTATCTTTTAGCAGCTTTCAATTCATTTCACCCTTGCGAAATTTCCAAAAAACATGCATATTCGTTTAAGTCCAAGAATCTTGATAAAAAAAATCATATAATCTATTAGGATAATGAATTGGTTCTCTGAACCAATAAGTAATTAGTCATGCATAATCATCACTGTGCAAACTTAAAAAGTCTATTAATTTTTTGTCAATATAGGTAATCAAATTAGGTAATTTAAAATTATGAAATTTAGTATTATTACTCAATATCCGACAATTATCCGTTCCATATTCGTATTCGAATCCGTATCAGTAGATTATCCGTTCCGTATCCATATCCGTTTAAAACGGATATGATTTCAATTTTGATATCCGTTTACTATCTGTATCTGCTTGTTGAAAAATAGATACGGATATGATATTAGCATTATCTGCCCCGAATCCGCTCCGTTTACATCCCTAACTTTGATTAATTTATTCACGCAAGTATAATTGACAGAATTAAGAAACACAAAAACAATGATGACCACATATTGTTTTCTTTTCAAGTCAAGTTAATTTTATTCTTAGACGGCTCAAAATTTTCAGTAGTCCAATAACATAAATTTTTCACTTGATTTTTTTCGGTTTATGTGGTTTCGGTCAAAAACCGTTCTTTATATTTATAGTTTTTTTTAATTAATTAGAAATTTGTATGATTTTTTATTTTTTCTATTAAAATATTATAAACATTTTATATATCTCTTAAAAAATAGATAAAATACTATATAATTTGATTTATTAGAAAAATGCAACAAATAACCCTTATTAACATTTTTCAGGTCGGATTTTTGCAGCTGTAAAAAAAATTAAAATATTTTTTTATGTGTTACTGGAAAACAAAAAAATATTAAATAAAGAAAATATTGTAATCCTTCTAATACATTTAAATTATAATATATTTTATCTATTTTGAATTTTTTTTGAAAAGAAATCATTTCGTCTGACAAAAGTCAGAGCAATTTTTTGTTTTTTCGAAAATAAAAGGATTATAATTTTTCCTTTATTTACCTAAAAGCAACTTTTGAACTGGGAGCAATATCTCAGATTCAAAATAGTTTTATTTTTTTTCAGTAACACACAAAGAAATATTTTAATTTTTCTTACACCTGCAAAAAAAATCCGATCTGAAATTTTTTAATCCAGGTTGTTTGTTACAATCTTTCTCATATCAAATTATATAATATTCCATCTATTTTTGAAGAAATATATAAAATATTTCTAATATTTTAATAAAAAATCGTAAAAATTTCTAATTAAATAAAAAATGGTTTCAAGTCCCCAAATCCTATACAATTTTTACAATCTCTACAAGAATACAAAATATCGGCATCATTTTGCTCCACTCTGTAACTCTCAGCAAATTGTAAAAACTTTTCAACACGAACCAAATATTTTGCACTATCACGTCGCAATTCATACATCCAACTTCGATCCATCTGTAAATTAAATTAAAAAAATGATTTCAATTAATCATGCATGGTGGTCAACATATATATAACTTGTACCAAATCATTGACATACAATGGGCTAGTTTACAATCCTAACCCACTCTTTGAATATTATGTCTCATATGTGAACACATGTTAGCGGGATTTAATTAGTATTTGAGAAAAATTCTGCAGCATTTCCCTATAACTCCCCAAGTACGCGTACGGACCACATACTCGTAGGAGCAATAAGGAGAAATACAAAGGAGAGAGTATAATATTTGTGATCAAAATGGCGCTGGAAGAGAAGTCTTTTATTTCATTAAAACCCTACTAAGCCTTTCTACACGGATATTTAACTATAAATCCTTGTAACTCTCTCAATAATTATACACATTTATTTAAATAAAAAACAGTGTAGAATACACCTTCCTACACGGATATTTAATAAAAAATCCGTGTACAATTCCTTCATTTCCACACAGTTTTTTTTTCCAAACAATTGTACACTGATTCTTCAATAAATATCCGTGTAGGATTCTGACAGATATTTTTTACTTTGAAAAAAATCCTATTTGGTACATGGTTTTTATATAAAATAGAGAAATATGTGTACAATGTGCAGTATAGGATGGCCCTTTCTGTAGTAGTGTCTATTTCAATTTTTGTGTGCACAAATATATTTTAATACTAATCACACGGTATTAGTGCTAATTGGATCTAAAATAGATCCGATGTCCATCAGACCTAATCCTATATATCTCTCCATATCATATGGCAACGAATAGATAAAGTATATAACAATATAACATCAATTCAGACAACTCCGGTCCCCAACAACTATCCACGAAAAAAGAAAAATGTCCACAATAATGTATCTTATTTTATTGTCCAGAACTAAAACAAGCTGTGAGCCTAACAAAAATTGTCAAAGATGGATTAGAATGATGTGATCCTCGTAGCTAGGGAGTATTTGAAAAGTATGAATATGAATTTGGAATTGAGGCGCGTATGGCCGTCATATCCCTGTTTGGGGCAATTTATCAAACGGTTCGTATACCCGTTCAAACGTGTAAATAGTAAATACAAGCGTAACCATTTCATTTCACACATGGCACAGATAGCAAAAATGTCTAAGAATACGAGGCGCGGGGAATTTTTTTAAAAACATTAGATTAAGTAAAGTTGGATGTCTGATCTAAATAGTCCAATTTGTATTTATTTGTTGATATAAACCGTTACTACGGATTTAAACACGAATAATTAATTAAGACTGTAGATCGGACAACAAGCCAAACTCTACCCGATACTAAAACCATGCACTTTGAATTTAGGGGTGTAAACGGATACGGATAATCCGCAGATAATCCGCTCCGAATCCGCTTATTATCCGTATCTAGATTAAACGGATACGGATACTTGCAGATACGGATACGGATAATTTTAGCATATGGAAAAATAATACGGATACGGATAATTCCGTGAGGATATAAACGGAGCGGATATCCGTATATATCCGGATTTGAAATTTAATCTTTCAGCAGCTTTCAATTCATTTCACCATTGCGAAATTACCAAAAAACATACATATTCGTTTAAGTCCAAGAATCTTGGTAAAAAAATCATATAATCTATTAGGATAATGGATTGGTTCTCTGAACCAATAAGTAATTAGTCATACATAATCATCACTGTGCAAACTTAAAAAGTCTATTAATTTTTTGTCAATTTAGGTAATCAAATTAGATAATTTAAAATTATGAAATTTAGTAGAATTACTCAAAATCCGACAATTATCCGCTCCATATTCGTATTCGAATCCGTATCCGTGGATTATCCGTTCTGTATCCGTATCCGTTTAAGACGGATATGGTTTTCAATTTTGATATCCGTTTACTATCTGTATCCGTATCCGCTTGTTGAAAAACAGATGCGGAAATGGTATTAGCATTATCTGCTCCAAATCCGCTCCGTTTACACCCCTAACTTTGATTAATTCATTCACGCAAGTATAATCGACAGAATTAAGAAACACAAAAACAATGATGACCACATATTGTTTTCTTTTCAAGTCAAGTCAATTTTATTCTTAGGCGGCTCAAAATTTTCATCTGTCCAATAACATAAATTTTTCACTTGATTTTTTCGGTTTATGTGGTTTCGGTCAAAAACCGTTCTTTATATTTATGGTTTTTTTTTAATTAATTAGAAATTTGTATGATTTTTTATTTTTTCTATTAAAATATTATAAACATTTTATATATCTCTTAAAAAATAGATAAAATACTATATAATTTGATTTATTAGACAAAATGCAACAAATAACCCTTATTAACATTTTTCAGGTCAGATTTTTGCAGCTGTAAAAAAAATTAAAATATTTTTTTATGTGTTACTGGAAAACAAAAAAATATTAAATAAAGAAAATATTGTGATCCTTCTAATACATTTAAATTATAATATATTGTATCTATTCTGAATTTTTTTTTGAAAAGAAATCATTTCGTCTGACAAAAGTCAGAGCAATTTTTTGTTTTTTCGAAAATAAAAGGATTACAATTTTTCCTTTATTTACCTAAAAGCAACTTTTGAACTGGGAGCAATATCTCAGATTCAAAATAGTTTTATTTTTTTCCAGTAACACACAAAGAAATATTTTAATTTTTCTTACACCTGCAAAAAAAATCCGATCTGAAATTTTTTAATCCAGGTTGTTTGTTACAATCTTTCTCATATCAAATTATATAATATTCCATCTATTTTTGAAGAAATATATAAAATATTTCTAATATTTTAATAAAAAATCGTAAAAATTTCTAATTAAATAAAAAATGGTTTCTGAGAAATCAAGTGAAAAAATTATATTACTCGGCCGCCGAAAATCTCAGTGGCCCAATGCTTTTCTCGACTATCGCGAATTTCGACAATCTGGATATTTTTAAAATTCTTCAGAATATTTGAGCATTTGTATGATTTTTTAGCTAATGTTGGATATTAAAAAAATACCGGTGCAATTGGTCCAAAAATCTATTACATGTTTTATGTCAAAAAGAAAGAAGAAAATCACATATCCAGTAATTATGGAAATCAAATAATTTTGTTATTAATTACGTTATGAAAAGATATTGCAACTAAAATATATTCTAATATGATTAAAATTTTGTATACATTTAAGTTTTTTAAATACTTGAATAGAAAAGAATATGATATTCAAGTAATTTGGATATTTTATGGCGATTCACTAGATTTATGGGAATTACTATAAAATATGTGACAATCGCGATACAATAAGAATTGAAAGAGTTTACGATTTTGATTCTTTTCCAGATTCATAAGAATCAACAGAATCTGAAGTATTGTGTTAATAAATATACGACTAGTGTTACTAGGCATGCAACCTAGCTACCCGCCATTTTTCTATTACAGAAGGATGGAAATTTCGTACATTATTTATAACTAATGGTGATACACAATAAGGTTTATTACATTATATCTTTAGTTTTACTAATGTAAAAACATAGAAAAGTATAAGGAAATATTTTTTTTCTATTTTAAAAATATAGAAATGGGTGCATAGCACATCCCGTCCCCGCGCAATTCGCATCCTCTGAGATATCTCATATTTTGCGTGACTTTTTGGAAAACCTCAACTGTTCAAATACATTCCGCACGAATCTCAAAGCTTACGTAAAACTGCCCCTGCTCTATCCCCGAATAGACACCAGACACGTCGGTCACGCAAAAAAATGAGATACCTAAGAGGATACGCACTCGCCCCATGTCTCTCTAGGCACTATTGAATTGTATTTCTTCAAAGGAGTTGGTGATCAATGGCGAAAACAGTATGTAACAGATAGGCAAATGCCTACTTCTAGATTTTTTTTTTTTCTTGAATCAAGTTATTTTTTGGACTTGTCTACTTCTAGAAAATGAGCTTGTTTATTACTGGCCTAGAATATTTGTCATTTTCAGCCCATAACTCAGAAATCAATAAAAAAAAAAAACACCGCCTCAGCACAGAGGAATTGGATCTACTGCGATCCGAATGGTATGAACAGTAATCCTAAAATTCCTGCTATTTCAAATCAAGTCGTCCAATAATTTCTTTGCATGTATCTCAAAATAGCTAATTTTTCTGTGCACGAATCTCTAAACAATTAAACAGCTGGATTTGGAAAAGCAGGGATTGTAGGGTAGTGTTCATGGGTAAGGAATTGCAGCAGATTCAGATCACAGCACAGAGGAGACATGTGTGCGATTCTGTGAGCGAAAAAAAAAGGAACTTCCATCGTCGTCGTCACCTGTGCGCGAAGGAGAAAAGATTCCTGGTCACCATCGCCACTTGTTGTTCATCTCATCTGTGCCCGCGGAGGAGAAGACGCCTAGCCGCCTACTGCCTACATGTAATTCTTCAACCTAATTTTAGTACCGAATTTCTTAAACCATATTTTGCTTGTAAATTAATCGTTGAATCGAACCTTTGAACTTCTTGATTATCTTATTTGTGCTAAATTAGTTGTATTGTTGTCTTTGTGCAAGAACCTTGACTTGTACGTGATTTAAATTGAATATTTGGAACCCGATTATCTCTGACACCTGTCTTGGTTAACTGTCATTGTCAAATGTACCAATTCACCAAGGCACCACTACTGTTTTACGCTTTGGAAATGTTAGTTGCGTTGGACCTGAAATTTTTATTTATACCATTTTAAAAAAATAATAAATCAAAATTAAATCACTTGTTTGAGAATTTTGAAATATGACATGTCCGTAATGATGAATCAAATTGGATAAGTCCGCCAATTAAAATGACAAACAAATACTTGTTTTTTAACTCATGTTACATAATTTTTAATATAAAAATTATATTTTAATATAAAAGTAATCATGACATTTTGTTTTTATTCAAAGTTACGGTTGAATTAATATTTGAAAAGAGCCCCCAGCTTGTATATAAAAAAAAAGGCATGACAAGAAAGAACGTGAAGGCATTGGTTCAATTGTTTGAATTGAGCTACAAAACAAACATGTGAAAAGAACTCTCAATGAGATTAAACAATCGAGGAGAAAGGGGAGGTAGCACAATTGGCTAGGAAAATGTCCTAGGATTGTTATACCCAAAGGTTGAGAGTTCGATTTCCTCTCACGACTTCGCAGCCTCTGCGAACGTTTCAAAAAAAGAGATTAAACAATCGAGGAAATAAAGGTCCTCACAAGAGACCTAAACGCCTGCCACAAAACAATATTGAAAGTTGACTTTTTTTGTATTAGTCGTAAAAAAAAACCAAGAGTATATGTCCGCCATTTTAATTGGCAGACTTGCTCAATTTGATCTGCCAATCAAATTGACAAACATGACATAATTTATAATTCTCAGAAAAAGTGATTTTTTTATTTATAATTTTTAATAATATGATATAAATAAAAATTCCGAGTGTTGGACTTGTACTAGTGGAATCATATTATGTTATCGATTTTGTAATAACAGGAACTAAATCGTAATTTTATTAAAGATTACGTTCCTACAATCAAATAATAAAATCCTGACGGACTGATCATGAACTGTAGGTCTGTTAAGGGTGAACCAGGAGGAATGCAGGGAGATATCCAGCAAAGTCCCGAGTTCGGTGCCTTGTTTATGTTCTATTGCAACTAGAGCACTGAACCTCAAGAAGCATTCCAAACCCCCCATGACCACACTATTAGCTAACCTAATGTGTTCTGTGCAACTTTCTGCACCCTATAGATGGTTATGAAATTATCATCAGAGATTGATACCTTAAGCGACACACAGACATCACATGAACACATGGTATTCCACTTAGCTGAGGCTTTTGGCACGTGCATTCCACCTGATTGTCATTTTGAACAGTGGCTTTGTATGTGTAGTCCCGCTCCATGTGCATTCCACCTGATGGCCGCATGCGATCACGCTCATTTTTGAAGTCTTGTGAATGTGTTTATTCATCTTTTTATGCATAGGAGTAGAAAAAAGTTGACCCTGCAATTGGCATTGGACCACACACTCTTTTCTTTTAACGAACCATTCAACACACTTGTAGAACATCTCCTCAATAATTGCGGCTGTTAGAACCAGGTCTGGTTGTCTTAACCAATATTGATCCTTGCGGACATTACCAGTTCATAATAATTCGAATCAATACCAAGTTGCTGGTACACTTTTCTAGTTATACTTCTAAAATCTAAATCTGAACTGATATTGAATATTTTCTGAGGTTGGGTACTGTAATAAGCACCATTTGGCCCATGTAAAACTTCATCACCAAAATAACAAGCAATTCCAATCATAATTGGTTGAATTAAGCAACAGACATAACAATTAATAAATTTACAGTAAATTAAAAATAATGTTATATAATAATTTTAAAAATAAGGGACTAAAGTGAAAAAATCACAGTTATTTGCGCCGAGTTCTACTGCCTTCGCTGGTGGTGTTCTGGAATGAAAACAGTGGTAAAAAAACTGGCATTATAGCAGTAAATGGTTGGTGCTCCATAGGGATCCGCGAACCGGGGGGCTCGCCAAATGGATCCGCCCACCCAGGATGGTGCGCCACAGGGATCCACGCACCTAGGTGGGCCATACTATTTCGCACACTTCCTGGTGCGCCAATCCACCTCGCGAACCTGAATTATTTGGTGCGCGAATTCCTTTGGCGAGAGTGTCATTTTTTGACAAAACTAGCATCCAGTGTCATTGATTTAAAAATGATTTTTGAGGGTGGCAGAAAAAAAAATCGGTAAATTTTGGTTCTTTCAACTTTTCATCTCACCACTACAAAATATTGCTGCTTACCAACTTTTCATCTCGTTAACAAAATAAATTAAGTGACAGGATGCAAGACATATTGAACGGATATTGAAAACTAATAATTTAATAAAATGACTAAAACTATATTCAAATTAGCCTCCACATTTCCAATAACATACTTTTTGTCAACTAATTTAAATATAGTTTTAATCTGGCATGAATTTCAAAACAGACCGCTCATATCTAAATAGGTATTGGATTCTAATTGCTCAGCTGAGAGCTAATTTTAATGTAATGCTAGTGCTGAGGAAATAGGAATTAAGATCCAGTGTAATAAATGCATTGAATTCCAGTCGGTCGGCTAGGAGCTAATTTTACTGAATTATACTAGTGCTGAGGAAATAGGAATTAAGATCCAGTGCAATAAATGCATTGAATTCCAGTCGCTAGGCTAGGAGCTAATTTTACTGAACTATACTAGTGTCGAGAAAATATGAATTCAGATCAAGTGTAATACATGCATTGAATTGCAGTCGCTTGGCTTGGAGCTAATTTTACTGAGTGTGTACCTGAAAGGATACAGATACATCAAATAGTATACTTCACTGGGCTTTGCTGACACTGTACAAATTTGAGAAAAGAGGTTTACAGGCTTCCCTGAGATAAATATGAGAACCAACTTGTATCTTAGAAAGTTCCTGTTTAAACTAAATGAAAGCTGAAAATCCATAAGCACTTAATTTTTCATAAAATCTCAAATATTACACTATTTTTAAACCATTTCAAAGTGTGGAGGTCAACCATTTTTTGAAAACAGGCTTACTGAAAAGATAATAGCAAAAAGTTTCATATGCTAATTTATAAAATGGACAAACAGAAATTTAAAAGTATAAATTAGATTTGTTGGGGCCAGCTCAAAGAGAGGCACCCTATAAAAATTAATGTATGCTGCTTAAATGTGGCGTGCACACGGTATTCTTTAGTAAAAGGCGAAAGAATAGTTCGCTCTGTGCTCATCACGCAGCTGCATGCCTTAAAACATACGGAGTAGCTGCTTATTTGTAGGAGACGGGTGGGCGCGACAATAGATTGTAAAGGGATTGTGGGACTAAAGAATCGCGTCCTCCCTTCCTGATGGGAAGTTTAGTTCCGGAGGGGAGCTTTCCCCAGGATTGCACGAGTTGGGCCCCCTTAAGCCCATTGATTGGTTTGAAAATCTATTGATGTTTAGGCCCAATTGAGGCAACCTTCCATTTTGAAAATTGTTTAAGCTTGGGTTTAAGTTGGAGACAGGATTGGATTGGGCCCCTTTTTAATATCAATGAAATCTCTCTCTCTTTTTTTTTTTTTGCATGAATCACGCCCTTAGGCAAACAATGAAATTTCTTTTAACGGATAAATTTTGCTTCTTTGAACTTATCTCGCCACTACAAAATATTGCTGCTTACCAACTTTTCATCTCGTTAACAAAATAAAATAAGTGACAAGATGCATGACATATTGAACGGATATTGAAAACTAATATAATTTAATAAAATGACTAAAACTATATTCAAATTAGCCTCCACATTTTTAATAACATACTTTTGTCAGCTAATTTAAATATAGTTTTAATCTGGCAAGAACTTCAAAACAGACCCCTCATATCTAAATAGGCATTGAATTCTAGAGCTAATTTTAATGAGTTATGCTAGTGCTGAGGAAATAGGAATTCAGATCCAGTGCAATACATGCATTGAATTTCAGTTGCTCAGCTAGGAGCTAATTTTACTGAGTGTGTACCTGAAAGGATACAGATACAGAAAATAGTATACCTCATTGGGTTTTGCCGTCACTGTACAAATTTGAGAACACTACAACAGAAACGAGCATCAGAGACCGGTGAAACCGGTCTCTGAAAGTCCAGGCGCCGGTCGCTGATAGTAGATTTGGTCGCTGATGCTAATATATGGTCGCTGATAACCCGGTCGCTGATAGTATCGTCTCTGATGCTTTCCAGATGACGTCACCGGTCGCTGAATGACGTCATCCCGGTCTCTGATAGGTTATCAGAGACCAAAATATTTTGGTCGCTGAAATTAATTGGTGACGTCATTTTAAGATATCAGCGACCAAATGTTTGGTCGCAGATACTATAAACCGGTCGCTGATGGTCTTTTGTAATTTTTTTTTAAATTGTTTTATTTTATTTTGTTTTTTGTATTGTTTTTATTATTGATATTTCGCCGTTTAGAAATTGTTATCACATCAAAAAACAATTAATATTTATCGCATTGATATTCTAGATACAAGCAATAAAAAAACACATAAACAATCACATAAAAAAAACAATCAACATAAATGACGCATAAAATCAGTAATACAATCAACATAAATATCACACAAACATAAATCTGTCAACCTAAACTATAACATAAATATCTCAACATAAACATAGATAAATATGTCAAATATAAAAATCTAAGGAGTACCATCTCTACCGAGATCCTCGGCGTCATCCTCGCCATCCTCGCCATCCTCGTCGTCATCCTAATGATCGACGCCACATCTAAAGTGGAGAGAGGACGCTTCGCTTGTCTTGACTTACCCAATTTGAACTTTCGAACCGAATAATACTCAATTTGAACTTTCTACATGTGAAGGATATCACTTTCTACATGTAGATCGTCATTATCTATATTTAAACTTATACATAAATTTATGTTCATTTAAAACTTACACTAAAAGAAAAAGAAATCAATTATCATTATATCCTTAATCTGGATACACATTATAAATGACAAATATAGCAAATATTATATATATTGATTTAACTATGCCAAAAAAAATTAATGGTGAGTTTTTTTGCATAAATTCAGACTTACGCATCTACATATCAGAAAACCTCTCAATTCAGACTCATTACTTTAAATTTTGCATAAATTGATTTGGCCTTTTTACAATTCTTGTAAACAAGAGGGGCAATTCGGGTTCCATCAAGATGTAATTAATTGCATTCTTCTTGCTTGCCTTTTGAAAATCAATACTAAAAAATTCAGCATTTTTAAAGCATCATAATTTTCTGTATGCACATAATTTTTAAAGCATCATAATATAGATACAAAAATATACCTTGGGAAGAAGATCCCTTTCTGGTGTAATGGGGAACCAGCAATAGAAAAAGGCAAGCTTCTATTAATTGGGTGCTCTTGAATTTTTTTATATCCACATCCTTGCAACAACTATCAATGGTTCTCTCCCCAAATGAAACCTATAATCAATATACATCGTTATTTACAGAAAAAAAAAATCTATAAAAACAGAAAAAAAAAAAATAAAAGAAATAAAAAACAGAAAAAAAAGGAGTAAAAACAGGAAAAAAAAAACTGAAATAAAACAGAAATACAAAACCTAAAAAAACAGAAGAGAAAAAACAAAGGAAAAACAGAAAAAAAAAAAAAAAAAAAAAAAAAACAGTAAAAAAAACATAAAAAATACAGAAAAAATACAGAAAAATACCGAAACAAAAACAGAAAAATATGAGAACATAGAAAAGAGTTGGTTACATGGCAAACTTCAATGAACTAAGAATCTGTTGTCAAAATATGAAGTTTGATTTCATCTAAAGAAGCATCAAGCAGGAGCACCAAATTAAACAAATAAAACAAATAAAACAAAAATTGAGCAAATTGATAAAGAAAAGAGAGAGCAACAGAGAGATACCGAGAGAGAGAGTCAGGGAGAAGGCCGGCAGGGTTGATTTCGTCGGACGACGGGATCAATTTCACCTAAATTTGGAAGGGCGCGAGATCAATTAAAATCTAATCTAAACCTAAATTCGGAAAGGCGCGGCAGAGAGAAGAAGAAAGGGATTCGCGGTTCTTTTTCACGTCTCTGATGGTAATGGCGCCGGTCTCTGAAAGATCTTCTGCGACCGGCGATCAACCGGTCTCTGATAATCTGGTCTCAGATAATTTGGTTTCCTGATTTTTTGGTAATTTTTTTTTTTTTGAAGAAAAATGGGCATCAGAGACCGGCGATGACACCGGTCTCTGATACCGGTCGCTGATGCTCAGATTTGCTGTAGTGGAAAAGAGGTTTACAGGCTTCACTGAGATAAATATGAGAATCAACTTGTATCCTAGAAAGTTCCTGTTTAAACTAAAGAAAGCAGAAAATCCATAAGCACTTAATTTTTCAAAAAATCTCGAATATTACATGATTTTTAAACCATTTCAAAGTGTGGAGGTCAACCATTTTTGAAAACAGGTTTACTGAAAAGATAATAGCAAAAAGTTTCAAATGCTAGTTAATAAAAATTGAAGTGATTGATTTATTAAATAATATAAAATTACGGCTTTCACAAACTTGGAAATATAGATAGCAACAAAAAGTAGAAATCCAAAAGACCAAAACATAATAAGAGGACAAACAGAAACTAAAATTTTAAATTAGACTTGTTGGGGCCCGCTCATAGAGAGGCACCCTTTAAATGTGGCGTGCACACGGTATTTATACTATCTAAAAGGAGAATGTTTTGTGACGTAAGAAATGAACAGTGTCATCTCTATTGCCTCCCGTTCTCTCTTTCTTCTAGGGTTTATACTATCTAAAAGGAGAATGTTTTGTGACGTAAGAAATGAACAGTGTCATCTCTATTGCCTCCCGTTCTCTCTTTCTTCTAGGGCTGAGATTAAAAATGGGTGACGATTTCTTCTGTCACGCCTCTCCAGTTTCTCTGCGGAACGAGTTTTGGCGTTCATCGGGCCGTCAGTTTTCTTCACCGAGTTCTCCCTCACTTCAACACTCATGCAGTCGTCCGATTAATTAACCGACTTCTCTCTCGCTTCTACGACGCGTGCTCCTTTGCTGCGACGCCGCGTGTCTCGCAGTCGCTTATCCACTTCGGTCTTGCACCGCCAAGAGCAGTCCCAGTTTCCGTTCACTGCTGATCGTTCGCCTCCTTTTGCGTTTCTTTTTGCTGCGCAGGGGACGTGACTCCAAACTCAGGTACTAATCTCCTCTTCAATTTAAGCGTGTAGTGACGACCTCAATTTCCATCTCCTCCAATTCCATCTCTTATTTATCGGACCTTGCAATTTCTCCCATCTTCTACAACCTCCGATCTTAAAATAATAATCTGCCCTTGGGGACCCTACAAATCTCAGAGAGGAGAAGTGACAACGGAAAAAGGGTTTAGGGTAATCATTTCTTACACAAGTATCTCTGCAAGACTGTGGCTGCTCCTACTGCCGACAAGTTCCTATACACTATGGTAATAATTTCTTCCTAAAATCAATTTTTTTTTTTGAATTTTCCAGAAAATGATACTAATTAACTATCACTTGTCGTAGGATATTGGTAGCAAATTGATAAATGGTGTTGAAATTGGAGGCAATCCAAATGAGACCTTGGCACTTAGTGTTGTTCATCGTAATTCATTGGTTTGTTTTCTCTAAATGTATTAACTGGTAATTCTTCGTGAATATTATTTTTTGTTTGGCACATAATGCAATGTCATTTTTTAATATATCTAGGCAAAAGCTTCACCTAAGCCACTGTCGGTTAAGGCACAATCCTTGGTTGAAGCATTAGAAGGAAAGATTATCTATATAACAAAATCTAAATATTTAATTAGTTCTGATCTCTATGTTTATTATGAATTGCAGGAATTTTTTTTAGTTTATGATTACGAGCTTCAACAAAGGAGAGGTATTGCCCATAATTTTTCCCCGTTTATCTATCATATTAAAATTAAACTATTTTTTTTTGTTATTGTTTATTATAGTGGTTTCTTAGTGAAGAACCTTGACCAGAATATGGAACTGTCAGAACTGCATGCATACCATAGGGTATGTCCTAATAAATTCAAAGTGATTTTTAATTTTTATGGCCCTTTTCCTATTTGTTTTCAAACAATAGCTAGTAAGATGTGCAAATTCTTACCGCAATGTAGGACTTCCCAGCTCAGGTGACTTTGGAGACTAAATTTTTCATTTTATGGAATTTTTGACTACTTTTTTTTGCCTTGAATTGTCTATCTCTTTTCCCCCTTTCTCTTACCCCTTTTTACTGGGGATGAAACCTAATTTCCTTCAGCTTTTCGGTCCTATGTTCATTGATATGTATCACCTAATTTCCTCCTGCCATTGAGCTCTACGTTTCTTGATCTCTTTCAGGTTATGTAAATTTTCATATTGCGGAGTGTTGTCCTGCTTTCGATGTTATTCTTGGTTAAATATATGATTATTGATGGTACTTGTACTTGCCAGTAAATAGGATCTCAATTTTCTGGGTTTCTACCCCTCCCTCGCTCCTCCCCCCTCCTCTTTCCTCCTCTTTATTTATTTATTTATTTATTTTTATTTTTTGGGTTCAGTTGTTTGATGGGTTTTCTGGTAAAAATAGGTGAAAGATTTAGCTATGCTGGATCAGTAAAATGCAGAGTAACTATTCCACACCTACACTTTGACTTGTCCAGCTGTTGTGAAATTGTTATTGTTTTTTAGCATAGTTGCTTCCACAAGGTATTTCACCTTACCTAATAATTTTCACATCATGCAGTGAGCAGGAATCATGTTGGCAAGCGAAGAAATATCACTTGAGATTCTAAGAGGAAAATTCCACGCAAGGTAAAAGAAAATTTTCCAACCTGCGTATGTGCTATTTTGTTTGTCTTCCTTGTACATCAATTAACCTGGTACATTTCCGGTAAATTTATATTCAAAGAATGTACTAATAAGGTGCCCAGGTGCAATTTCTAATGCTTGGTATATTTCCCATTCATGTGACAAATTTTAGTACTGAACTTATTACCTTTTAGAATCACTCAATTTAATTGTTGATTTTTTTTTTCCAGTGCACTCAGGTTTCAAGCAGGAGCAAATTAATTATTGATATTAGACAGAAGGAATAGTGTATCATAGGTTTTTCATGCTACCAAATTTTCCTGCCTTCATAATTATGGAGGTATTCCTTTCTGTCGGATATTTAACAATTACATTCTCAGTTGCTATATTTAATGCTGAACTTATTCTCGAAGTTGGATTATAAACCATGTTGATTCCTCAATGAAAATTGATCCCTCATCTAATTTAATTAGGCATCTAACCTGTTTCAAAATGCTATTTCAAAAATTGGCATATGTACAGTCACATTGAGCTGTTGAAATACAGGTTGGGATGGTTATATTTACTAAGCATTATATTTCTGCTATTTATTTAATTTTACATGGTGAAGAAAATGATGAATAAGGCAGGTGTGTGATCTATTCCATCTCGTCTGTGCAACCCTTCTCCTCGATTTTTTTATCTGAGATATAAGAACTCCATATAAAAGTAACATTGTAGATGTTTTCCTCATTGTAGATATCTAACTTTGTACAATATTATTCAATTTTCTTTGCCACTGTTGATAGTAGAACATAAATAGTAACATTGTTTGATTCACAGTTACCGTTCTAAGGAACTGGTAAGATTTCTCCAAAACCTCTACTTTGATCATGCTTTCCTTACCAGCAACCAGAATCATTTTCACACCAGTCGGCAGTTCTACCAGAATCTGTACCAGTCATATAGTTCCACTGTTTTTTCCCTGGTACACTGGTACCAGTGTCTTTCCTATAGCAAATTTGTGATTTACAGCACTCTTACACATGGTCTGTGCTAGAAAAGTTTTTTTTTTTCCAACGACCTAATTAACCCCCTGTACCCTAAACCTAATCAGCCTAATGTCATGATTTCAAATAATAGCTTCAAATTATTATGCTGTTATAGATTGATACATGGGTATAACAGTAATTTTTTTAGATGCTGGTTCTTCAATTTTCTCAAGACCAAACTCAACTTTAATTGGCTTTGCATGTCCACTGTCTACAGTGGTCAAGTTTTATGCGATTTATATAATTTTGGGTTATTATGGTAAATATTTGTTAGAATTGACAGTATGACTTTGTTCAGGCTTTCTTCTAAGAGGTGTTGACAACTTGACCCAGGAATGCAATATCAGATTTTGGTTTAAACTGTGCCCCCAGTTTGCATACCAGTTGTTGGTAATTTAACTTATCTTTTCTTGTAGTTTCAATTTTTTCTGAGAGTTAATTTGAAAATAAAATTGTCACCCTTAGATTTGCACCAGATTGTAGCTGAAGAATTTTTTTTTTTGTACCTAAGGCCTTATTTGAGATGTGGTTAGAACTTATTAAAAATATCATAAATTCTCTTTAACCATACCTAGTAAAGAACAGCTTCTCTAATAATTCTATTAGTAATATATCTTTAATGGTATATATGCATCTATAATCCATAGATCCTCTATAGTAGTGAGTAAAACTAAACCCACTAAAGTGTGCGATCCAATCTCAAATTAATTTCACATAGGAACAATGAGCAAAGAGGTGATTTGTGCATTAAAGGAGCCCCACAAAACACAGTTATATGATGCAATGACTTTATTTGCTCTATTCCTATGTATTATTTTGGAAATTTACTTCCAAAAGACAACCGGTAAGTGGCTAGAAATGCAAATCATGTTGTCAAAAACAATACTCAAAATAATGCAATGGAGCATATGAAGTGGTGAATTTCTGCAGGTTCAATCAGGTGCAAATTCTGATTTGATATACAATGAGATATCTGCTACATCGTTCAATGCAATGGAGCATATGTGCCAGACGAATTCAGACACAATTGTTGCCTCCTCTTGAGACATCCGCTACCTCCCATCCTGTTGCAATACCTTCCGAGTAGTTCTTACTTGAATGTTGAACTGCAAAATAACACTAAAGAAAACAGTACTTATGTAGATGATAAATTATGTTGTTCAGTGCTTATTTTTTACACTACCAATATCTCTCCTCAATGCTACTTTCTTTTTTAATCGACACTTATATATACAAACAAACCAACAGAAACAAATTTCATTTAACTCAATTTTTTTGACAAATTAAATAAATATAATTCAGATTAACAAACCTCAGCTAACCAAATAAAATTATGTTCTGGCACACTCTGTTTGACGTGCTAGCATATTGGGCCCCTAAAGACCAGACATCTCCCGAAAAAAAAATGTCAGCCCAACAACAAAACACAACAAAATTAATAAATCAACTAAACAGTTGCGTCGTAGACGCAACCAAAGTAACTAGTTCTTTAGTAAAAGGCGAAAGAATAGTTCGCTCTGTGCTCACCACGCAGCTGCATGCCTTAAAACAGACGGAGTAGCTGCTTATTTGTAGGAGACGGGTGGGGGCGACAATAGATTGTAAAGAGACTGTGGGACTAAAGAAGCGCGACCTCCCCCTCCCTTTCTGATTGGAAGTTCAGTTCCGGAGGGGAGCGTTCCCCATGATTGCACGAGTTGGGCCCCTTAGGCCCATTGATTGGTTTCAAAATCTATTTATGTTAGGCACAATTGAAGCAACCTTCCATTTGAAAATTGTTTAGCTTGGATTTAAGTTGGAAACAGGATTGGATTGGGCCCTTTTTAATATCAATGAAAATTATTTCAATGGAGAAATTTTACTTTTTTTTTCAACTTTTCATCTCGTTAACAAAATAATAATTAAGTGACAAGATGAAAGACATATTTAACGGATATCAAGAACTAATAATTTAATAAAATGATTAAAACTATATTGAAATTAGTGACTGCATATGAAGTTGTCATTTGATTAGACACAGAGATTGTTACCTCCACATTTTCAATAACATACTTTTTGTCAATTAATTTAAAGCCAAATGTAGAAATCAATCAGAATTACAAATGCTAGGATTTATTTTCTTTTAATTGCATTAATGATTGTATTTTTTTTTTATTGTAAAATTTAGATCCTGAATTTCTGTGTTTTGCATTAATGCTTGTATAAATCTTATTTTCTTTTTTTACGCTAGTTGAAGCTTAATGCGGCGACCAATATATTTAGTTGATTTAAAATCGAAAAAGTTATTTTATAAATTTAAAAATGAATGTCAATTAAGAATCCTAAAATAGAAAATTAATTTTTATTTCCTAATCTCAAAGCACCTCTTTTGTGATGGGACAACTTTGTAGCTCATTTTTTTGGTTTTTTCTTTGGAAATTTACAGACAACGCATTTATTCTCCAGATCTCCATTGAAAGGAAATCATTGCAATTTCAAAATTATTCAGCAAAAAGTGGACCCGAATTAAATTCACCAAAAACCACTATCACAGAGGGCGGGATTTCAAGCTCGAAATTTTTATTTATAACATATTAAAATAATAAATCAAATAACCATTGTTTTTGAAAAATTAAGAAAATACCATGTCCACCAATTGAATTGGCAAACCAAAAATGGAGGGTCCGCCATTTCACTTGGCGGACATACTTTTTTTTTTTTGTGAACATATTTTTTTTTCTTTCCTCCACACCAAGAATAATGTAAAAAAAATGTCCGCCAAATGAAATGGCGGGCATGCCTTTTTTGGTCCGCCAATTCAATCGGTGGATGTGGTAGAAATTGAATTCTATGGAAAGTTTTTTTTTTAATATAGTATAAAAAAAATTCGGAATTCAAGCATTATATTTCTTTTTCCATTTAGATTTGACCGTCAAAAATCTTTGATATTACATTTTCAAGCATAATTTGTTTTTCTAAATGTTTAAAAAAAAAAGAAGTGTAAAACTACACTCATATATCTCCACTTCTTTTATATACCTCAAAATACTTTACCTTCTTTAAAAAACAATAATCTTTTGAATTATAGATATAAATATTTATATTGTATGCAATAAAACCTGTATTTCTATGTAATCTGAACTTATGTACAATCTATAGAAAAATATTTATATAAATTATATACATAATTATTATTATTGTCACTATATATACAAATTTAAAAATTAAATATTGTTGAAGTAAAGTTAAAAAAATGTAGAATTATCTCTTTCAGAAAAGAAAAAAAAAATGGGACTTGGGAAGATGGGGGCATTCGCGGAATCCAGATCCAGTGAGGTAACTCAAAAGTTGGGTTTTAAATCGGGACCGTCTGATTCAAATCTGAGACCATCCATCCAGTAATGAGTGCACATATCCCGAGACGCGAATTCGGATCCCGAGATGATCATGAGCGACGGATTAGAATCGGATGGTTCCGATGCAAAACCCAAAAATTGGGTTACATTAGGGGATCCGGACCCGCATCCGTGCATTATAGTAGTCATGACGAAATCATTGACATAATTATTTGGCTAATTGTAATTATTTAGAGTGGTAAATAGTTTTGGGGATTGCCTTTAGTAAATATAAAATTATAAACAACCAAGAAACCAAATGATGTCTTTGCCAAGCTTCAGTAACTGGACCCATGCAGCCAGGCCAGGCCCAAAATTTATAATTCAGATCCTCCGCGATACCGTAATTAGGAATAATTTAGAATTAGTGGATCTGGACTGTTCTTTTTTAACTTGGAACGAATCTCGAAACCTAATAATACTGCTCCCTGCGCTTGTCCGAATCTCAAAGCGGCTTGGAGTTAATCTTAAACCGTAAATAAGGGTAATCTTTTACGGTACTTGGGAGATTACTTTTCCCAAAATATAGCAACGTCTCTTTCGTTCTACGGCTCAGAAAACATGATTTAAAATCAGCCGCACCGCGCGGCGCTAAGTTGGAGCGGTGGAACGGACGGTCTTGAGTGTCTTTAGATCAGTGCTCTCTCATCAATCCCTTCTATCCGTGTAAATCGGACGGCCCTGGATGCATCCAGCGTAAAGCACTGTTGGCACACAAATTACAACAGGAGCAGGAACCACAGAAAACAGAGAATCACACAGAATCTAAGAAAGTGTAAATCTCTCCGTCTCTCTCCAATCTGGCAATCTCCATGTTTTATTATTCTTTTTTAGTTCTCGCCATATTCGCTTTTGAACATGCACACATCTCGAGGCGCCTCTCACCCTCTCTCTCACTGCCTGCCTTGTGTGAGCTCGTATCCTCTGCATTACCTCAAAAGAGAATCTTTTTAGTTAATAAATATGGACCATCTGATCTACTTTAAGATTCTTTCAGACTAGATCGGCACTAATATTAAAGGGACCCTGTTAAAATCAGACGACCAGATTGATCTGTTTAAAATTAGACGGTCGAGATGAAAAGATTCCCTTTTGCGTTAATGCAGAGGATCGTGATCACTTTGTGTCAGCTGATTGCTTCTCTGCATCATCATCCCTCTCTCTTCGCCATTATCACCCATTCTTCTTTTTCCTCCTTGATTGTTCCTTTTTATATTTTCGAAACTTTTTGTTATCGGCTAAAGATTGTAGAGGAGACAAGGTAAAGTGTTAACACCTCTTGTCACAGTGAAATAACCAGAAAAGAGAGAAGGAAAAAAGAAAGATAAGGGGGGACATTTTACTGAGGCTTTTCCACAAACAGATGGTGGCCTTTCTCTAAAGTGGCGAGAAAAAGGTGATTGTAGTGATGGAAACACTAACCGCTCCTTTTGTGACTTCTCTGATCTTGCATCTGCGCTAATTGCAAGCCAGAGTTGCTTTCAGCTTCAATCGAGAAAGGTATTCTCCAAAATTTCTTCCTCATAGTTTGTTCCCTAAAGTGGCGAGTTCTCGAGTAAATTGAAGAGTAAAGAGGCTTCTTTCAGTCTTCTTCCCATTTCCTTTGACCAAACTTTTCCTGGCATTGTTGGCGCTTGTTTGGGAAAGAAATACTTATTTATTAGGCGAAATAAACCGACAAATTGTAGCAGTAGTAAGACAACTAGAGTCTGAAACAGAAAAACCATTGATGGGTTCTTCTGGATCAAAACCAAGGAACGATGAAGCATTGGTTCTGTGCAAGGAGAGAACCCAATACATCAGAGAGGCAATTGATGCAAGGTTCACTCTTTCGGCTACTCACCTTTCCTACATGCAATCCCTGCGCAGTATTGCACCTGCCATTAGACAATTTACGGAGTCAGAGCTCTTATCAGACCCGGCTCTCTCTGTCTCAGAACCTGACAAGTCGCCATCTCACTCTTCCATTGCCTCTCCTGTTCATGGCGAGAGCCCCTTATCACCTCTAGGTCAATCCAGTGTATCTCACATGAAAGCTACTGAAAGTGCTGATTCGGTGCTTACGGGTACTGCAGAACCGGTTACACTGAGTAAATCAATAGCTGGTCTGGTGGATTCGGATCCCTCATGGGACTATTTTGACTCTAATATGAAACCCGTAAAAGGCTTGAATAAACAAGTAAAGGACAAGGAGGTTTTACCGCTAAATGAAGAAAGAGGATCAGTATCTGTTACTGAGGAGGTAAAGGGGGATTTAGGAGAGGAGGTGGAGAGAGAGGATGAGAGTGAATTTATCACACATCGGGCAAAGGAATTTGTGCCAAGTATTAAAGAAATAGAGCAACGATTCATCAGAGCAGCTGAGGCAGGTGACGAGGTAGCAAGAATGCTTGAGACTGACAAGGTCAGGCTCAGTGTGTCCTCTGTGGTGTTTTCAGGTAGCTCTCAGAATTTGACACTATATATGTCATGTAAAGATTGGTACCACACCGACTATATATTAACAGAGTGCACATATTAATGCCTTGATATTGAGTTTGATTTATTTTCTTTGTTTCATTGCTTGCAACAGGGACACCATCTACTTCAAGGCTCATAACGACTTTTAATCAATTTTGTTGCAAGAGAGAGGCCCTCTTGAACCAGGGTAAGGGAATTCAGGTTAATTTCTGTAATCTTTTTTTCTGTCGTTTTTTTTATCCCTGAAACAACTAATTTTGAGGAAAAATGTTTTTGGGTTATCTTAATTTTCTTGAAACTACTAAATATTTTCAGTAGTTACATACTGAATGCTAAGGGCAAAATCTGAAGGGCTTCAAAATATATGGAGGAATCTCTTAGTATGTTTGCTAAATGGAATTAAATTACCCCAGATAATTCATAAAACTTCTCTTAGTATGTTTGCTAAATGGAATTAAATTACCCCAGATAATTCATAAAACTTCCATTCTGTCCTTTGATAAATAGATTATGCCAAGCATGCATCCAAAGTTATCACATGGAATCGTTCAGTCTCTTCCATTTCTTCTTCATCCAAAGATCATCTGGCTTGTGTGCCAAAAGATGACAGTGGCGAGATCGGCCGTGATTTTGTCGAACAGTATTCTATGATTTCTGGCAGCCATTCATCAACTCTAGATCGACTCTACGCATGGGAGAGAAAATTATATGACGAGATCAAGGTACGGAGTTTATTCATATCAAACCATTCAATGGTACCCCCATGAATTACATATTGTATTGGCGTGCCAAATAGTAAATGTATCAACTAAGGAGTGATAAAAAGGTTAAGGTTTAGCATCCAGCATCTGTTTAAGAATAGCACAGACTGGTCTTCATGATTGGACATCTTACTTCGTTTTAAAAATTCATGAACATATATATAGGCAAGTGAATGTATAAGGAGGGCATATGATCAGAAATGTGCCATTCTGAGGCACCAGTTCGCGCGGGACATGAAAGCACAGGCGATCGACAAAACCAGAGCAACTATCAAGGATCTGCACTCACGGCTATCTGTTGCAATCCAAGCCGTCGACTCTATTTCAAAGAGGATTGAGAAGATGAGGGATGAGGAGCTCCAGCCACAGCTAGTTGAGCTCATTCATGGGTAAATTATCTATTCAAGTTACACTATGGAGTGCCTCCCAGTTCTGCTTTTAAAAATAAATAGGGTAATTTCAGAAAAAAAAAATGCACCAAATGGTGAAGATCTAGATGTCAAGACATTGGGATAGTAATCAGAACATTGAATGTTGAAACCTATCATTGATAGAGAGCTGGGAGTGAAGTGCATCTACGTACAAATAGAAAGGTTGTGAAATAAATAAATAAATAACTAAAGACAGCATCATGCATCTACAAATAAATAGGTAATGAAATAAGCACCGCATGAAACAAGTAAAGCTAAATGACATTTATGGGTAGCGATTTTGGTTGGTTGCATATCAATTTCCTAGTGGCCTCATTGTGACGGGCTTCTTGTGATTTTCATAATACACTGTTTTTTTTTTATCGACCTTTTTGCTCAATTTGATTGATTTTCTTACAGGATGATAAGGATGTGGAAAGCAATGCTCGAATGCCACCATGCACAATTCATCACAATCTCTCTAGCTTACCATTTAAGGCGCTCTACAACACAGTCACAAGCCGAGACCCAAAACCATGTTCTCACACACCTACTAGATGAACTCGACTCGTTTGCCTCCACCTTTTCCAACTGGATAACCTCTCAAAAATCATACATACAATCCCTTGATTCATGGCTCCAGAAGTGCATCTTGCAACCACCAGAGAAGCGGCGAGGGAGGAGGAAAGCGATCTTCCCGCCTCCCCAGGCTCTCTCTCCTCCCATCTTTGTTCTATGCAGGGACTGGCTAGCTGGGCTCAAGTCTCTTCCTTTGGACGAGTTGCTAGAATCTGTTACAGGTGTCGGCTCTTTGCTAAGAGATGCATTTGAACAAAGAAATGAAGATTCTTTAGGGAATGGTGATGATGGCAGGATTAAAAGAATGGAGAAATTTCAGAGTGTTTTGAGGGGATTTTTTGATAGGTTGAGTAAGTTTGCCGAGGTTTCATTGAAGGCATTCGAAGAAGTGAAGAACTCTCACGAGGTAGCGCGGGTAGCATATAGGATGGTTGAGTCGAGTGATGTTTCTGTAGTTGGTTCTAGGGTGTCTTTGTAAATTGAAGTTCAGTTGAGTTCTATTTAGTTGAGAATAAATGTATTCTATTATTGTAAGAATACGGAGCTTAAATTTACCATGATTGGTTTTAGAATGTAGCCAGTTTCATACTTTCATCAATACTACTGTGTCAAATTTTTGTAAATCAAATTTTATTATTTTATTTTAATTTGTTACTATTTTTTAAATAGATAGAAAATCACTGATCTGAAAATTTTGGACCAATAAAAAATAGTGAAAAAATTCGAAATAATATAAAATATAGTATGAAAATACATATTTATATAAAACTCATATTGATAAAATGAACCATTAGAATTTCAAAAATGAAAATACTGATCAATCAAATCCGCATTATCAACAGTGCCATGGTCTCTCTTGTTCGGCCAACACGGGAATGGGTGTGGGGTTGGGTTTTGAACATAATTTTACTGTTCATGTGAAAAAAAAATTTGAATTGAAATTTTTTTCTCACGTGAACAGTAATGTTGCCAAACAAAACCTTAACTCATAAAGAGATAATATGTGAATGAAACTTTATATAGGTTTTGAAGGGCCGCAAATTTAATGTAGCTCTAACAACATACAATTCATTGATTGGATCGGACCTACTTTTAGGTTCAATTAGCTCTAACACCATACAATTAGCATTGAGATCTATACGCATGAAAATTAAAATAAACCTACACGAATTTTAATGTACTTCGCACGAATCTTGATGCAGATCAAATTGCCATTACACCTATGGAACCAAAGTAGGTCCGACATCCGACCTACTCTGAATTCCATTTGACTGCAACTTTGAGGAGTCCTACCCTGAACTCAAATTTAGTGCAAAAGCTAGGTCTCATCTTACACTAGTGCACCTGGTACATAACTATCTATCTAAACAAATTCAAAACTTAAGGAAAGGAGCAAGGAACAAAGCCAAAAAAACATCCAGTTGCTTGCGCCAACATTTTATAAAGTGCCTCAAAAAAACATCCAGTTTCTTGCTGTCACATGGCAATGTCGATTATAATTAAGAAGAAAGGGGCCCTACAATGTAAGACGGACATTAATCAAATTCGTAGACGGTGGAAAGTTAATTTCCCACTACCACAACTTTTTTTTTAGGAGCCCACTTCCCCAACTTTCGTAGAAGCTGCCAATTAAAATATGGGTGAGATAAGGTCGATTAGAGCTCGACAAGAGTGACAAAATTAAACGAATAAAAGTTAGGTACAATCATAAAGACAGTATCACTGTACCACCATACCGCTTTGATAGAAGAATTATCCCATGTATTGTGCGAATCTAAAAATATTCCATATAACCCTTCAGAATAGGAAATAAAAAAAAAAAAAAATTGAATATCCTTATCATTCCTATGTCACCATTTAGGGCCTGTTCGGTTGGCGGTGTTCCCATGGGTTTTAATAGGATTTTGAGTTTTTTCTATTTTTTTTCCCAACAGCCGTTCGGATGGCTCAAAATCACCCCCACGCATTCCTACCGTATGTTCCCGTCTCCCGTCTCCGCTGCTTGAAATCACGGGAAAAAAAAAATGAAGTCATATTGAATATTTTTTTTCCCACCAGTGTTTGTTTGGCTCTCTCCTCTCTCTTTCTGTCCCTTTCTAGTTGGTACCAGGCGCAACACCACCTCTTCTTTTTTTTCTTTCTTATCTATTTTCTTATTTCTTTCTTATTTTTCTTTGCTCAAATGTTTTGGACATGTTGCATCTTTAATTTTTTTAGGTACACTTTAATTTGGACACGTTGCATCTGTATCCAAGCATGTATCCAATCTAATGCTTTTGATTTTTTTTTAATTTCTGACAAGTCACTATGATACTGTTAATAATAGAAAAAGTAACCTCATCTTTTGTTACTCTCAAATAATAATATGCTTAAGGATACATGATACATTTGAGTCTCTATATATTGTAAAAAAATAACCTCATCTCCATATATTTTAAAATAAATGATAATAAGAATAGCATTTATAGTTGATATACATTTTTAATATTGCCAACGGCTAGCATATTTCAACGGATAAATTTTGTACAGTAACTATTATATTTTTATATTCTAGCAATAAATATTATATTTTTTATATTGTAGCAATAAATATCTTATTAAGAAAAATTGTCATATAAGCAGGTTCTTTGTTTATTGATTTTGTATCTTGTCAATAAAAAAATATTAATTACATAAAAAAAAAAATTCGATTATGTCACCAATTAAATAAATAAAATTAGAAAAACATTGTTGCATTACCTACGCATTATTTTATTTTGGTATAAAATAAATAGACAAGTCATTTTTTTAAATATGTGACATCTAGAAATACATATTTTATAAATAAATATTTCCCACAACTAATCCCGCGGTACAAACGAACACTCATCAATAAATTCCCATAATTATTCCTGTGCGTTCCCATAAATATGGGTTCCCACAAATAAAAAAGTGAGTTCCCGAACCCGTAAGATCCCATCCCGCATAATCCCATGACATCCGAACAGGCCCTTAATGGGATGAGAAAGATATAAAAAAAAAGGTAAATTGGGCATTTTTTTAGTATTGCAGGGGCGAAGTAGGTTGTTCTCTGTTAATGGAAAACAAAGGGAATTTCATCTAGGAAAAGGGCATATGGGGTATTTTGAGACTAAGACTGGTGTTAGGTAGGGACTTGTCCGTGGTAGTAATCGGAGAAATAAGGCTGGCTTACTCTAAAGGCATCAAGCTGGAACTATGGATCTCTCAAGTGATCTTCCCCTTCCCACCGAGCTGGTACTGGATTTGGTTGTGACAAATAAGAAGACATGGATTCTCTTAAATAGTCCCAAGTCACTGTCAGCGTGCCTCCCTTGAACTTCTCCTGGTACCGCTTCAACAGGTCTCCCACGACCTACAAATACAAATGTGTGAAGAAAATCAATAAAGAAATTAAACCTCTATTTTTCTGGAGGGTATACTGTAATAAATGAACACCCGGAATTTTATCACATTTGCTACTCTAACAGCATGTTAAGATGAAAATCCAGTTTGTCCAGACTGTACCAGTTGTGCAAAGGGCCAAAATTCCGTGGTAAGCGTTCCACACATTTCTGACGATACTAAAGTCTGTACCAGTTGCGTGAAGGGACAGAATTCTGATTTGGGCATTGCATGAAAATCCAGTGAAATTAATTATACTTTACCTGTTGCAAAAGAACCGTGTTGTCTCCTTCAAAGGTCTGGAAGATATCATGATCATTTCTCAAAATTCCAAACCGATTAACTGCATAATTTAGAGATCAATAGTCTTTTATTTTGGATCTCGTCAGTTTTTCATTGTATTTCTGAGAACTTTTTGTTCTGGAATTCCTAGTTGTGCCAGTTGGTACCAGCTACACTCAAGTCTCAACTACTATCTCTTAGCTATATGCACATAGATTTAATTCAGAGAGAAAAATCATTAAGTTGGTTTGAATTTAAATTATGTGATATTAACTGGTATTGAGCTTCTTTTTTAGGCTGAAAAACACATACATGAATATTGTTGAATTTCACAGCACCAAAGGCCCAAGGCCCAAATACTTTTCTAGATTGTTCAAGAAATATTAGAAACTAAAGTCGGAAGTATATAAATACTAGAATTTTGTAGATTAGTGCATTCCATATAATCTAGAGTCAAAAACTGACTTTGCTAATGTCGGTGGAAATAATATGAATTATGTGGAAGATTCTATCACCGACATGTATGAATTATGTCGGTGGAAATAAAATTTGCTATTTTGATTAAGTTATTGTCAATACTTTTAATGAACTGTCAATTTAGGATTATTTTTGAGGATACAATTGCTTAAATAAGTTCTTTTTTTGTGGAAATTATATTTTTTTTTTTTGCGTTTGATTTGTGGTGGAGGCTGGTGTTAGAGTAGGTTTTCTTTAATTGCCAGTAAACCCATGGAAAATTTTCTATTGAGATTAATTTACTGTCAATTGTTTAAATGAGAATGTCAATTTAGGGTTCTTGTGAGGATGCAATTTCTTGAATATGTTCTTTTTTGTGCCTTTGAATTGTGGAAGAGGCCAGTGTTAGAGTAGGTTTTCTTTAATTGCATGTATACCCATGCAAAAATTTGCTATTGAGATCAATTTACTGTCAATTTTTATTTATGAAAATGTCTATTTGGGAGTGACAGTAAGCTGTAACCATCGACAAATTACCAATTAATACTGAATTATATTAGGGTTATTTTAGAGAATGCAATTGCTTGAATAAGTTTCATGAAAACCACTTGAAAATTTGTTTCGATTTTGTTATATTTATTCTTTGAAGCAAAATCTACCACATTTCTTCATCTTTTCGTTAGACTTACAGATTGGTTTTGCAATACTGTTAATTTACGAATCATAAGACCTGATCCACAGATTTACAATATACACTTGTAAATAATGACATCTTCTCTAACTGGCCTCCAAATTATGTAAAACATTTTTTTGTCAGAATAAAGAAATAGCTGATATACAACTTGGAGTTCACATGATTCAATCGCATGGATCTACTGTGGCGAGATTTCACATGTATGATTGGATCATACTTATTTTATTAGCCGTGACCGATAGTTTACTGAATATCTTATTTTATTCACCGTACCATTATGGGCTGTGCTGGTATGTTGTTACTGTACCACTTGGTCTCTTTCTTTATTGGTCTGGTACTATGGTCCCCTTTTAATTTCATACAAATATTGTCGTTGTCATTTATTTAGGACTTGTCTTGGTCAGGGACTCAGCCACTCAGAGTTCAAAGTTTAAACCAAACCAACTGTAAAATTTTGGTCAACGATATAGTCAACAAGATCAATTTGTTTTTCTTCCCTTCTATTTTTTTTTGCGTTTTACTTTTTCTCATTGTGCTTTTTTATCCAAAATTTCAAATATTGAGTAATGCTAGTGTGTGATTTGTTCGTCAAGAGGAATTGATAAGCATAACTCTTAAATTTATTGAATTGGTTTCAAACGACGAATTTAAATCATTGAAACTGATTTACTTTACGAGTGATGCGTATACATGCATAATTTTGAAACTTTTGAATTTATTTAGTATAAAGTTAAGCGGTAAAAAAAAAGTTATTTTAATACATTCATTTTTTTATCACTTGACTTTGAACTATATGAATTAAAAAAATTCAAAATTTTATATGCATGCATACCTCGTGAATTAGATCGGTTTCAACAGTTTAGATTTGTTATTTGAAGCCTATTTCAAATATTTCGAAATTATGCTCACCAAATTCTCCTAGCGAGCATAGCACGTGCTAATTTTGTACCAATATATTCTTATATTTTTTTGAATTATTTCATATCATTACTTTAATAAGATAATTAGCTACAAAATTAATATTATAATTGATGATGAGTATTTATAGAGTTATTAAATTGTAATAGTTGAAAGGGTTTGATTGAGAACCTAAATATTTAAACTGAACCGAACTAAAGTATTAAATCGGTTTTATAAAGTGAATCAAACCGATCCATTAAACCAAAAAAACCGAACCGAATAGTCCAATCTAATTCAGTTCGGTTTAAAACTGATTAAACCGGACCCAATGAACACTCCTAAAGATAAATGCATCTTTATATTCTTTACTTACTGTATGAATGCTAAAGTGAATTCCCACGTAGACAATGCATTAGAATTTTTATTAGAATATTGACCACTATACTCTTTATATTGAATTCTTTATATTGAATTGTGAATCTATTCCTTTAGTTTTTAACGATCATGTGATGTCTCTAGATAAATGAAAAGTATGACACCTCTGTTTGGAGGTGGTGAAACAGAATGCTCACTTATTCTCATATTTGGGTTTATGACCTTTCAGTCTCGCTCGCTTCATGAACAATCTTTTTTATGGGGTCTATTTCAAGAATTCAATTGAATCAAATACAATAGTTGAAGGATCCATACGTAAAAAAATCAACTAAAATATTGTACAAAATCTGCTATTTTTGCCGAAACAACCCTTCTAAATCTGATAAGGGGTTACAACTTAAAACTATGATCCGTTCTAGAGTTGGATTAATGGTGAACAAAACACTTGATTTGATTCCGACCAAACCATACGATCAAACTAATTAAATTCACATCAACTTCATACAATTATACAAGTGTACATGAACAGATTTAAAGGGGATCAGTGGTGGCTAAGTCCACCTATAGCTAAAAAAAATTACTTAAATTTTATGTGTATTTTCTGTTATTTTTAATAAAATTATATAGTTTGTTCCTCTAAATTAATAAAATATTTTCTTAGTTTAAAATATATATGGTCGAATATTACTATTTTTTTTTATTAAATTCAGTTCTTTGCTATAATAAAATTTATGTTCTGTCACTGCAATTGTAATGAGTTTTGGGCATATTGGTCTGAGAATGAAATATTTTTAAGCCACTCAAGCTCTCGTTAATTTTTATTTACCTATAGTGTTTCAACTAATTTTAATGTTTTGAAACAAACTGAGTGTTTATTGGAGTGTGTTTATGTGACAAATGAATTAGTGATGATTCAAATGTTTAAATATGTTTTAGTCTTTAATATATCAATTATTTAAGGTAAAATAAAGAACAACAAAATTAACACATCCCATAAATAAAATAATATTTTTTTAAGTATATGTTAGAGATTAAGCCGAAATTTTTATTAATATACAAAACAACAAATTAATTTAACAATCTATGCAATTTTTATAAAAAATTTAAAAAGTACCCATACCGATGACAGTGTCATCGGTTTCAGAAAATCAAACTGATCACAAACTCATCGGTCCTAGAAAATTAAAATTAAAACCGCTCACACAGTCACCCATTCCAGAACCGATAACAAAGTCATCGGTTTCATTGTCTGAAACCGATGACAAAGCCATCGGTCTCAGACTATTTGCGGCAAAACCGATTGATCTGAAAATGGAAATAAATCTGCTGTTATTCTTAGCCATTAAGTTTTGTTAAGATTCGCACATGGGAAAAAAATTATTTGAGTTTCGTGCGTGGAAAACCTTGAATACGGGACCGAGCAAAGTTTGGGACCATATAATACATATGAATATGGAAATAAATCTGTTGTTATTTTCGGCCGTTATTTTTTGTTGAGATTCGTACATTAAAAAAGAATTTTTTTTACTTTCGTGCATAAAATCTTTGAATGGTTGAGATAGTCACTTACTAACACCAGATTTATTTTCATGCGACCCATGTCAGTAGCATATGGGCCGAAGTGCTTACGGTCCAAATTTGAAATTTCAAAATTCAAAAAGTCGATCCGAACCGTTAGATGTGTTCTCCATAATGAAAAGTGCTTGGAGACCAAATTTTACATTTTTTGGAAATTTTTTGCTATTTATTAAGCCACTTTGAAAATCGCTGATCCAACGGTGGCTTAACCCAACAGTGCCACCGTTGGATCAGCGATTTTCAAAGTGGCTTAATAAATAGCAAAAAAATTCCAAAAAATGTAAAATTTGGTCTCCAAGCACTTTTCAATATGGAGAACACATCTAACGGTTCAGATCGACTTTTTGGATTTTGAAATTTCAAATTTGGACCGTAAGCACTTCGGCCCATATGCTACTGAAATCATATTAGTCATTCTCTATATATATATATATATCCCATGTGACATGGCAGCTTTTTGACTCAAAAGTTTGACCAATCATCCAAATTGAAATGTGACCATTGTCTGGGACCGATGGTATTGTCATTGGTTTTGGAATGGGTGACTCTGTGAGCGGTTTCAATTTTTTGGAACCGATGAGTTTGTTATCGGTTTGATTTTCTGAAACCGATGATAGTGTCATCGGTATGGGTATTTTTTAAATTTATCATAAAAATTTTGTAGATTGTTAAATTAATTTGTTGTATTGTATATTAATAAAAATTTCAGGAGATTAAGACACCTAATTATTTAATATTTATAAAAAATTCTCTTATTTGAGTTTCAAACCACCCGCAACCTCTCACACGGAGAGCATTGTATTTGCTATTAAATTAAAAATTGATTCTAAATAAATATTAAAAACACAAAAATTCTTAACTGTTGACATATTGAGTTCTAGTACCTCATTTTTTTGGTATAATTAATAATGTTTAAGAATGTTACACTAGCACTTTTATGTCAAATAAATTTTAGTTTAAATGAATTTTGATTTATATTTTATTGGTTTAAAAAGAAAGAAAACAAAAACAGAAAAAAAGAGAGAAAAAACAACAACAAAAAAAAGGTCTAGGTTTGAACCGTACCCGCCCAAACCAACTCCCTGACTCGGACCGCCCCTCCCACAAACCCGTGCTACCCAGGGGCTGAGAAGGGACGGGTAAGGATTTTTGAAATTTAACACAGGCTACCCGGACCATTCTACCCCCGAACCCGAGCAACCCGTGCCCGTACCAACCTGCCGCCCGTGTTGGTTTGACCCGTACCCACCCATCCCGTCCCGTTTTCAATACACTAGTTGCCTACCACCAGATTTACCATTGGAAACACAAATTAAGATTCTTGCTGTCCACCTGGTGGTAGTCGCTATCTGAATTTCAGAAAAAAAAAAAAAAATCTTGCTGTCCCCCTGGTGGTAGTCGCTACCTAAATTTCAAAAAAAAGATTCTGCTGTCTCTATCGGGATTTCAAAAAAATATATATATATATTCTTGCTGTCACATGGCAATGTCGATTATTATTAAGAAGGGGTCCTCCGATATAAGACGTACATGAATCAAATTCGTAGATGGTGGAAAGTTAATGATCGACAATTAAAGTTGTGGTAGTGGGAAATTAACTTTCCTCCAAAAAAAAAAAAGTTGTGGTAGTAAAAAATTTAACTTCCCATTACGGAAGCTGCCAATTAAAATATGGGTGCAGATAAAGGTCGATTGGAACATGACAAGACTGACAAAATTAAACGAATAAAGGCATGCGTATGCGCTTTGAGATTCGTCTTTATTTATTTTTTTTGACATTCATTCGTCTTTTTGTTAGCTAATAAATGAATAAAGGTACCTCAATCATTTTTGTTAGCTAATAAATGAACAAACTCAGCCTCTATTCTTAGCAACCCATTGCCTCAATTAAACCTCCTCCTCCTCCTCGTGCTATATTCACAAAACAGTTCTTCCAAGTACCACCCAGAAGATAATATCCACACTCAAATTTCGTTTCAGCTGACATATACACCATAGAAGCGGGATGGCAGAGACCTTTGTAAATTGGGTGCTCGGCAAGCTGGCTGATGCTGCAGTTAAGGAGGTTTTAAGCATATACCATGTCGATGAACAAGTTGAGAAAGTCAGCCGTGAACTCAAACGAATTCAGGCATTTCTGAAGGATGCTGACAGGAAGCAGATAGCAAACGAAAGACAGAAAAATTGGGTAAAGGAGATAAGAGATGTGGCCCACTCTATAGAAGATGTCATAGACACCTTTCTCATGGAGATCCCTCAAAATCCACCAAGGCCGGGCAAGAGAGAGGCCATAAAAAAGATGTTAAGAAAAACAAAAAAACTTCCGGCTGTACACAACCTTGTACACGAGATGAACCAGATCCAAGAAAAGATGAAAGAGATCGAAGAGAGCAGAGTCAGATATGGAATAGATAATTTGGGTGAAGGTAGTGGAGATATCAGACTACCCGTTAGGCCGATGGTACTACATGACATTGATCCCGATATTGTTGGCTTCAAGGCAGACCAGGACCGCATTGTCAAGGAGTTGCTTGATGAGACCATCAAGAGACGTTCTGTGGTCTCAATTTGGGGACCCGGTGGACTCGGAAAGACAACTTTGGCACAAAAAGTGTACAATTGGTGTGCGTTTTTTTTATTTTTATACTACCAGTGCCAAACACTACAGTCAATTAATTTGATATTTAATTATTAATTTTAAAAAATTAAATGAACATAATATTCTTGATAAATTTATCCTTGTTGAAATACTTTTTGCCAATTGTAGTACTATTTAAATAATTAATACTAAAATACTAAAAATTTCTTATTTTATAATGTTTGCTACTTTTCATGTACAACAAAAAATTATTTTATCGTGGGTTAGAAACACTACAAAATTATTCTGCACTCCACCCCAGCACGTTATATGGTTAGGTTGAATTATTTTATCGGATTGAACTTAAATAATGAATCAAAACCGTTGAAATTCTTCTATCTTATGAGTGATGTGTCTAAATACAAAATAATTTAAGTTTGAAATAAAATTTATCTAGAGTCAAGTAGTCAAAAGTTTTTCAAAAATTGAATACATTAAAATTAATTTATAGCCTTTTAACTTTGACCACTTGACTTTATATTAAATTAAGAAGAAACTTACAAAATTTCACATGTAGACGTATCTCTCGTAAGGTAGAAGGATTTCAGTAGTTTAGATTCGTCGTTTGAAGTTAATCTGATAAATTTTAGAATTGAGTTTAAAAAAAAAAAACTTGGTGGACTTAAGAGCACCCTAATTCTACTCCAAATAGGCTATCTATTTATTTTTTATATTGCATGGAAGTACTTGGCGGACCTAGGCACGTACAAGCCTGGGCCCATGCCTTCGCTTAATTGGAAATGCAATTGTTGTTCATTGTATTATTGTTTCTTAAGCCGTCATTTTTATTAATATCCAACATTAAATAGGAATTGCCAATTATGATCACCAAAGTTAGGTTTTATTAAACCTATCCAAACCGCCTAATAATTAGGTGGTCCTTAATTTTTTTTTTTTTGGAAAAACTTATAATTTTTTTAATTTTTATTAAAATATTAGAAATATTCTTTTTGTTTATTTGCAATTAGATAGGATAATATATAGTTTGATTTATTAGAAAGACTAAAACAAATAATTCGGATCAATATTTTTCATACAGGACTTTTCTCGGCTGTAAGAAAAATTGAAACATTTCTTTGTGTGTTATTGAAAAAAATAAAAATACTTTGAATATGAGTTATTGATTCCGGATCAAAAGTCATTTCTAGGTAAATATAGAAAATAATTGAAATTTTCTATTTTTGAAAAAAAATTAAATTAAAAAAATAATTGAAAAAGTAATTGGATATCAATTATATTTTTTAATTTACTTTTTTCAATTATTTTTTAATTTAATTTTTTTATTTTTCAAAAATAGAAAAATTCAGTTATTTTCTATATTTAACAAGAAGTGATTTTTAATCCGAGATCAATAACTCAAATTGAAAGTATTTTTTTCAATAACACACATAGAAATGTTTCAATTTTTCTTACAGCCACGAAAAGTCTGGTCTGAAAAATATTGATCCAGGTTATTTGTTTCAGTCTTTCTAATAAATCAAATTATATATTATTTTATCCAATTTCAAAGAAACATATCAAAAATTTCTAATATTTTAATAAAAGTAAAAAAATAATCTCAATTTCCCAAAAAAAAAAAAAACATAGTTTTAAAAACTTCTGACAGTTGCGAATATAGCTTTATTTTTTTGAAAATAGAAAAGTTTAAATATTTTTTATATTTACCTATAAGTGACTTTTGAACCGAGATCAATAACTAAGATTCAAAGCATTTTTTGTCCAAATAACACATGAAGACATATTTTATTTTTTCTTACAGCTGCAAAAAATCAAATCTGAAAAATATTGATCCGACTTATTTGTTTCAGTATTTCTAATAAATCAAATTAATATAGTATTCTATCTAATTTTAAAGTAACAAAAAGAATATTTCTAATATTTTAATAAAAAAAATATAACTTTTTTCAAAAAAAAAATGGTAAGGCCCGCCTAACAATTAGGCGGTTCCTATTAAAAATTAAGAACCCCTAATTATTAGTTGGTTTGGGCAGATTTAATAAAACCTAACTTTGGTGGTTATAGTTGGCAATTTATATTTAATGTTGGATATTAATAAAAATGACAGCTTCTTAAGTGTATGTAAAATTAATATATATAATTTTGAGGTTAGCATAAATAAAACAGCTAAAATTAATATATTTGTTAATCCACTTTAGGATATTAAATTGGTTTTAATTGTGTACATGCATACGTGCGTATCTGAATTCGCACTTTTACATGCGTTTTATTGACATTGCGGAAAGGCTAAAAAAATCTCAATAAGATCAATAACTAGACTTGGAAAGATCGTGATAAGAACGAAAGAAATAGAAGAGAAGTAGAAAACCCTTCTGACCCCTACTGGATAAGCATCTATAGATAATGATATATAGATGTCCCCATTGTAATGGCCCAACCCTAACCCAATAGATTGGCAATGGAAATCATAATTTTCAATTTACCCACTTTAATTTCCATATTCACTAATTATATATTTTTATTGAGTCCTTTGTTTTCGCATTATGGTTATATTAATGTCTAATATAATATTTTATTTTGGCAGTAATGATGTCCAAACACAATTTGAAGTTCTCATATGGGTAGCTATTTCTGAAAAGTTCGAAGTAATTGATGTTTCGAGGAAGATAGCGCGACAACTTAAGCTTGAGCAATTACCAGATGAAGCAGAATTGATTCTTTCAGAGATTAACAAATCTCTTAGAGACAGAAAATACCTCATAGTCCTAGATGACGTCTGGACAACCGATCTATGGACTCAAATTGGAGCAGCATTTCCAAATAAAAACAATGGGAGTAGAGTACTTGTAACCACTAGGATCGCTGATGTTTCTAAGACAGCGGATTCCATGTGTGAACCATACGAGCTCCAGTACTTAACTGAGGACTTAAGCCGAGAGCTTTTGTTAAAAACAATTTTTCCTAATCATGATCCAAATAGCTCTTTTGATGATCTTTCTGATATCCTAGGTAAATTTATCCGCAAGTGCGGTGGGCTGCCTCTTGCATTGGTTGTTTTAGGTGGTCTCTTATCAAAGAAGCCACGTAGCCATGCTGCTTGGAGTAGCGTGTTCCGCACAATGAGTTGGCATGTGGAAGGATTAAAAGATTGTAGCGCGATCATAGGCACCAGTTATGAGGACCTACCATTTGCTCTAAAATCCTGTTTCATGTACCTTGCCGCGTTTCCCGAAGATGATATTATTCTTGCCAAACCATTACTTCGAATGTGGATTGCAGAGGGTTTTATTCCACAAGAAGATAATAGAACATTGGAAGAAACTGCAGAAAGTTTTTTAGAGGATCTCGTACAAAGGTATTAAATCTTCATTCAATGATTTACACATGTTAATATAACTACACATGTTAATGTAACTTGTTGATTTAAATTGAATAATCTAAGCATCAACAGCTTATGTATACAACATCAAACTAAATTGTTTTGATACCAACTATATTTTTATAATCTCTTTAATTACTGTACTTAAAATTCATTGACGTTTGTAATATATGTTACATAAACAATACTCTCTTATAAGTGCTTAGCTTGAAAATTGTGGGCCACAATATGCAAGCTATTACATTAAGGACTACTTCAAAATCAAAACCCGATGGGCTTAATCTTAAAATCCATTTTTTTCATTGTATGCCAGGAGCATGGTTCAAGTTAAGAGTAGATCACATGTTGGTTCCATCGAAATTATACGTATACACGATCTACTGCGAGATCTTGCAATCCAAAAGGCCAAGGAGGACAACTTTCTCATGGTGTATTCTCATCCAAATGATAAAATGAGCTTGAGCAGGGCACGCCGTGTGGCAATTCACAATTCAGATTGTGATCAACTTATAATGAGCCCAAACCTCCACACTCTTTTGTGCTGCTATGAAGGAAGAATGCCAAATTGTTCTAAGCACAGACTGCTCAAAGTGGTAAGCCTTGGACAATGTTTCCAGGAGATCCAAATAGAGTTGGGAATGTTTGAGGGATTGACTCAGATAAGATACCTGAGTCTTTTTGAGGGGCAAAGTGATGAGTGTGATCAAGAATTCTATGAGAAAGTGATAGGCAGAATGAAATATCTGCAGACTTTTGATGTCAAGTTGCTTTCACACGAGGGTAGTTGTTTATGTAAGTTTCCTGAGTCTGCATTGAATATCAAGACTCTGAGGCATGTGATCGATTATGGAGATCTATTCGAACTCCCAGCATCAGCAAATTTAACAAATTTGCAAACTATTGAATCATTGAAGGTGCCACAATCATGGGAGAAAGAGTTACCTCATGTACCCAACTTGCGTTCATTAAATTTAGACGCCAAATCATCTCCATCGAAGGCAGTTGCCACTTTTCTGTCCAAATTAGAGCACCTAACCGATCTCACCGTAAGTCATGATGATAGTTTACCGGGCATATTTGACATGAGAGATTTTCTATTTTATCAGAATTTACAATCTCTCAACATTTTTTACATTGGCTCCACTAAATTGACCCTTCATGAGGATATGCTCCCCTGTCACCTCATTCATCTCGAAATTTTCGGCCACATGTTCCAGCAAGATATAATGCCAGTATTGGAGAAGCTACGCTGCCTTAAGGTTCTCCATCTTGAAAAAGCAAGCGAAAGTCGAGAAATGAGATGCTCCTCTGGAGGCTTTAGCCAGTTAGAATTATTGGTGCTTCAGAATTTATCAATTGAGAAATGGGAGATAGAGGAGGGTGCATTGCCCAGTCTTAAAGTACTCTATATTTATGAGTGTGATGAATTGGGTGCGCCTCAAGGGTTACAATACCTTACCAGCCTTAAACAATTGAGATGGTTACCACCAAGGGACAATGCCAAGGTTGATTTGGTCCGCAATTTATGCCAACATGTTCCTTCACTTGATTTGTAGTAGAGCCATAGACTCTTCCAGTGCATATTTTACTCTTCCTATTTAATAAATGTCAATGTCTTCTCTTATGTATTTTGTATGTGTGCTATGTATCATTAATTTACTGTCATATGTATTTTCCCCTTTGGATAAATAAAGGAACATTGTTCATGGATTCAAGTTGAATTTTCTTATAGTACGTAACGCAAGGCTTCATGTGCGTCTCTCAAATAATTTTTTCAAGGAGATAACTTTCCTATTTGCAAACTGTTGGTACAAATTTTCAAAATATTCGGATAGTTATAAATTAATTAAAATAAATCAAATTGAAATAGAGTTACTCGGATCGTGCGAAACTGTCCTTAAACGTATTATGTCTCATCGAGCAAGATAGAACCGCAACCAAAATAATCCGGGATTGTTGCTCCTTAGGCACGCCATGGAAGCAACTAACGATAACTCTGCAATATCCAGCAGTTGATTAGATTTAGTCAATTGGAATAAAATGGAATTTGAGGGAATAAATCAAATAGGTTTATTTCAAACATACGAGATTTTGTTCTTTTAATTATCTCTCTAGGATCCAAAGAGAACATAGGAAAAAGAGGGTCAGTTACGAAAACTTAATACTTCTCTCATCCAAAATAAGACAGTGTGTCTTATAAGTAATTTCATTTAATTGTGATTATTAATAATACGTGAAAGTTTATTAATAAATTTATGAATAATTAATCGTAGCATCATGCTATATGAAATCAAACGCATATATCATGCTATACTTATTATAGCATGCTTAAATATTTCAGTGAGTATTTAAACCCCACATTTTCTAGTTTTACATGAGATAATTAGAATTATATTTTCTAATAATTACTTTAACTGTCATTGCCAATTTAGTACAACAATTTTGTTATCTTATCAAACTTCTCATTATGCTTCAAAAAATTAACGATATATATTGAATATTCACACATATTTTATGTCATACATACCGCGAGGTTAATTTAATATTTCTACAAATATTTTAACCCCACAATTTTACTATTAAGATAACAATAATTAATATCATTCTATGCAATTCTTATATTATTTATTATTATTTAACTTTCAATCATATTTTATGATTGAATTTTTCTTTAACATCACATTAATTATCTTAACAATATAATTTCAGTAATGAAATAATTTTACAGACGCCTATTCATTTTTTCCATTCGTTTTATTTACTTCTATAATTCTACAACATATTAATTGTATAAGTTATAAATTTTAGTAGTCAATCATAACATATCTTAAATAATATTTAACGGATCAAGCCCTATTAATGAGTTTATTTTATGATTTAGATATGTCTCATAAATCATTTGTTTATTTAATCTTTTATGGACAAGATTTTGTATTTTAATATATGATTGATATATTAATTCCCAACCACTATCCAAACTTTAGGGAAACGTAATTACCTCATTAACAAATTGTAATGACATTATCTATAATTTTATCTTAACAACAATATTATTCATTAAATGCTTAATTATACTCTCTCTTCATTTTTATACGAATCATTAAGAGGATAATCAAGATGGTTATAATTGATTTATAATTACAAAGGTTATAAGAACATTTAATTAGGCTTTCAATTTTGTTGGTTGTAATAATTGATTATATCAATCAGTTATAATATATTAGGAGTAATGATCAAATATGGGTCAAAATTAACGTTATTCTATTTAACGGTAATTTTTTTTTCCATTGACCCTAGATATTTATTTGCCGATAATCTTAAATTTATTTTTTATTTCAAATAAGTCCAATTACTAAATATGTTAGAGTGACAATACTTTGATATGTACTCAATAAGTGTATTTCATTTTTTTTTTCTTTTCAGAAATTCAGTTTTATTGGTGAAATTCAGAATATTAACTTAATTAGCAAATTAATACTTCAGATAAACCGATCATAAACATATCAAATTTAGTTATCAACGGATTTTTTTTAATATGTTTTATTTTTATTTTTTTACTCCTAAGCAAGATTTAATAGACATCTCAACTCAATATAAAGATCTGGATCGATCAATTAAAATCCGAAATTAAATTTCCCATTTATTTATTAGAATCCGATGTTATTGTAGATGAATGAAACTGAGAATATAACATATGATTCTATTAATTTATTTATTCTCTGGTGGAGAAAAATTGAATGAACGAGAGGGATCATTACTAACTTCTGTTATGAATGAATTGAATAATCACAAGTAATAATCAGATATGGATGTTTTTTTATTAAACAGATGTTAACCCTTTGAATTTAATCGCTTGTTTTGTTATTTTTATTTGCATACCAAAACAGAGAGATCTTACATACTTCTCACCATAAAAAAATTCAGTCTCATTAGATAAAAATTAATATATTTTTTAGTTAGAGATTGAATAATAACTTAATTATAGTAATGATCAAATTTCTCAAATTTTCCAATTATAATTTAATCAAATTGTTAGAAATCCTACAAGAATAACTGAGATAATATAATTAAATCCGGGGCACATATAAAACATAACTATTCTAAAATGCTACTTAATTAAAAATGACTGAATTTAATTTCAGATTTTTGAATCTATTAAGAAATTTCATATTACAACATGAACTGTTGTAATTTTATTAAACAGATAATTCACTACCAGATTAATGAAGTAAACAGATACTTAATCTATATAATCAGATTAGACTCAGCTCATTGGAACTACAAATAATATAATTAATCTATACTATTTAACTATCCGAATCACGGAGTTACGCTTAAGATTGTTGGTACAAATTTTCAGAATATTCGGATAGTTATAAATTAATTAAAATAAATCAAATTGAAATAGAGTTACTCGGATCATGTGAAATTATCCTTAAACGTATTATGTCTCATCGTTCAAGATGGAACCGCAATTAAGAAAATCCGGGATTGTTGCTCCTTGGGCATGCCATGGAAGCAACTGACGATAATTCCGCAATATCTAGCAGTTGATTAGATTTAGTCAGTTGTAATAAAATGGAATTTGAGGGAATAAATCAAATAGGTTTATTTCAAAGATACGAAATTTTGTTCTTTTGATTATCTCTATAGGATCCAAACAGAACATAGGAAAAAGAGAGTCAGTATTAATCAGAACATAGGAAAACTTAATACTTCTCTCATCCAAAATAAGACAGTATGTCTTATAATCATACGAGGATTTTCTTAATAAATGAGATTTATTTCTAATACAAAACGGAGAGGGAGTTTTTTTTTTTTTAGAGTTGAATACAAACGGTTATTATATATGTGAGGAGAGTTCCACTGCACCCAAATCTCTCTACTCCCAATTCCCAAATGCACCCAAAATTTTGCACCGTCCGATCTCCGTCAAAATTCATGCAGATCTAAACGCTGATCAGAGCAAAAAATCAGGATTCTGGAACTGGACGCCTCCTATTCTCCTCCTTTCTCTCTTCAACGATTAGAGTCAATTACAAAAGCGATAGAAGAAAGAAAACCTCAACCCTAACCCCCACTTCTTAGATCAGCGTTATGATCTCTCCATCGTCACTCTCCTCTCTCGCACACAACCAAACCCTCACCCTTTCGCCGCTCTCACATTCAACTCGAAGTATTCCCACTCAATACAGGTAGGCGCAACTCACCCTTATACTATTTTTCAACCAATTCAACGAAATTGTGTTGGTTTTACTCAATTGGCACAAAATTTTGCTTGTTCTTAACTATTTATCTGATTAAATATCCGTTGTGAGATCATTCACTTTTGAGAAAGGCTCTAGGACATATGACCCTACTAAATTTATTAGTTAAATCTATAATCGTGCGATAGTTGAAAATTCTATTGTATTTGGTGTTTCCTTCAGTACCCTTGCTGAAAGTATTCTTTTCCAAAATATCTACCATTAGTTTTGACATATAATTCAATTTTTACTGATATCTATTTGAACTGGTTTTGAGACTCAAAAGAAATTTGACTAATGCTGAACTAGATTGGATCATTTAGCTCGAAACTTGTTCAGAAATTTTCACATTGGCTTCAACTTTTTGTGTAGTTGTAATTTTGAAGTACACTTGCTTATTAAAGCATAGTTGATTCTAAAAAGAAAGCATTTTGCCTATTACTGGTAATAGCCAAATTTTTAGACGGTACTGACTAAGCTTAAATCTGATCTTCACAATTTTAATTGCAAGCTCGACCGTAAGTTTGTTTTCTATTTTCATCCTCTCTTTTTTTTTCTATTGCCTTGGAGGTTTTATGTATTTCTCTTTGTTGTCACAACAAGTCAGTTATGGTAACCTAAAATTCCCATTGTTAAGATTCTTCTGAAATGATGATTAAGCATTATGTATGAGCTTGACTTTAGGGAAGTATTTGCATTATCTAGATTTTATTTGCAAGCTATTTTATATAAAAAAAAGCAGCCTACTAAATTAGAAAAAGAAAAGAATATCTGAAGGATAAAACCTTATGGTTCAAACCTAATGATTCAAACTTGATGGATTAAACCTGATTAGGCACCCTGTATGAGCTTCACTAAAAGAATATCATGTATTTGCATTATCTAGAATTTATAGTATTGAAATGGAAGTATGCACCATACATCTAACAAATCCTTTATCTAGAATTTATAGTATTGAAATGGAAGCATCATGTGTTTGACCTTTTTTTCAGGCTGTCTTATGCAAAAGAGGTCTTTAATCTGTGCGCAGCTCCTACATAAGATAGATTTGTTTAACATTATTTATGACAAAATTGAAAGGAGCAGAATTGGTCTTAGAGCTGGGATGAAGAAGCAAAAACACAGAAGACTCAGAGATGGATGGCATAAGGTGAATAGGGTTTTAGATTTTTAATTTATTTTGATGTAATTAGTAACAAAGAATTTGTAGTGTATCAAGGCATAATGAGAATAGAGTTTTATCAATTGTAATTTTTTTTAGTTATGTCGATACTTATCTTTTTTCTTTTGTAAGCATAACTTTTTTTTTAAGTTTTGATGCTTTTATCTATGTATTGATTGTGTTTGTTGCAATTACTGATTGAGTGTTGAGTACATGTTGTACCAGTGCCAACCAGTATTTTTAGGACTGATTCTCAATATTGTGCAGCTTCTCAAAATTTTATCCAATAACACTATATTGTAAATTCAATAAAACAACTAATGAAATATCACAAATTGACATCACTTAACTTTCTAATAAAATCAATAAGTTGCATATCCTTGGATTTTAATTCCATCATATTACATATTCTAAAATTTAAATATACAAAAGAAACTGAAGAGCCCAAAAATTATAATGCCCAGCCAACAGAGGAGAATCTTGATAAGCTTTAATTTTTTAGAAACAAACGATACAAAACACCAATACAATCCAACAACTTAACAGCAACAATCTCCAAAATATTCATCCAAAAAAAATATTTCGAAGAGCAACAAGTACAAGAAAAAAAATTGAGTTTTGTGCGAACGCCAAACTAGTATACAATAACTATTTAGTAGCTGCAATTAGGGGTGTAAACGGAGCGGATTCGGAGCGGATAATTCTAATACCATATCCACATCCGTTTTTCAACAAGCGGATACGGATACGGAACGGATAATCCACGGATACGGATTCGAATACGAATATGGAGCGGATAATTATCGGATATTGTGTAATTCTACTAGATTTCATAATTTTAAATTACCTAAATTGACAAAAATTTAATAGCTTTTTTAAGTTTGCACAGTGATGATTATGCATGACTAATTACTTATTGGTTCAGAGAACCAATTAATTATTCTAATATATTATATAATTTTTCTACCAAAATTCTTGAACTTAAACGAATATGTACGTTTTTTGGAAATTTCGCAAGGGTGAAATGAATTGAAAGCTGATGAAAGAATAAATTTCGGATCCGCATATATACGGATATCCTTAATCCTCACGGAATTATCTGTATCCGTATCCGCATTATTTTTCCATATACTAAAATTATCCGTATCCGTATCCGCAAGTATCCGTATCTGTTTAATCCGGATACGGATAATAAGCGGATTCGGAGCAAATTATCCGCGGATAATCCGTATCCGTTTACACCCCTAGCTGCAATACATTCAATATAATTACACTAACTGTTACAAAATTTAATCCCACTCATCAACTTTTAATAAATATATTATACTATAAAACAATTTTTCTCAACTAAATATAGTTAAAATATTTCACAAAGGAATTGCTTCACATCATATTCAAAACCGACAAGCTTCCATAAATATCGATTTGATATCTTGTCCATCCAAACCTCTTCATCTCTTCGTCTTAACTAAGTCGCAATGAACTTCAATACATTTCCTGTATTACAATATAATATACAATGTATTATAATCAAGGTCGAACAATCATTACAAACTTGTCTAATCAAGGTCCATTAAATCTCTGTGTTCATAAAGAAAAATGTCAAAAATAACCATATAGAAAAACATCACAAACTTAACACATGTCATCATCAACAATCTCTAAAATTTTACTCGACGACTTCACTGTCAACTAGAACTCAATTGAACCGGTGGTGATCTCTCAGTTTCAACACAAATGTTCTCAATTTTACCCTCAATGCAACATTAAAATATATGAATTGCGAAATTTGACCCTTAAGAAACGAACCAGGGTTTCATACCCTCAATAAGAGAACTGCTCAAACACAAATGTCTTGAAATTAAAAAAAACCCATCAAAAGAACATTATTTTTTTTACAAACCTGTTGTTAGTACATTCCAGTGTCTTGGTGGCTTCCTCTCGAGTCTTCAAACTAAACAAAGAACAATTACAAATTAATCAGAACAAATGGAGGTTGGAGTGAAGGATATCAACAACAACAATAAATAACTCTCAAAGAATAAGGGAGCACAGAAATGCAAAAGTATATAATTGCCAATTACAATAGAAAAGAAGCTTTCAAGCTTCAAAATCCATTAAATGAAGTTGAATCCAGTCAGAGATACAAGTACCAGAATTTTTGGTTGCTAAATTGTCTAAATATATATTTAGCTGAAATTTAGAATGGAACTAATAGAAAAAGGAGTCTCATAATCATTCACCTCTTCCTATTTCTTTGTGAAAGTGTTTTGCTGAGTTACCACCTTGCATACCTCATCCAAATTATTCTGAGTCGATGCTTTCTCTAATTTCCGCAATTTAATTTGCTCATACATGGTTATAATAGACCATAACATTAAAATCTTGTACTATTTTTAATTTTCAAACGGCTTCTGCTTCTGACGCCAGAGACTGAGGTCGAATAAGCAAAATTTTGTGCAAATTGAGCAAAATCAACACAAATTCGTTGAAAAATAGCACAAGGGTGGAAATTTCAAACGGAGAAAACAATAGGTTCACAAATTAGATAGAGAGGGGTGCGTCTTATCTGTATTGTGTGGGAAGACTTCGGGTCGAATGTGAGAGCGGCAAGAGGGTGAGGGTTCGATTGTGTGCGATAGAGGACAGGGAACCGATAAGAGAGAAGGAGAGAATGGCGATACGAGAGAGAAGGGAGAGCGACAATGGGGAGATTAGAGCGCTGATCTGAGAGGCAAGGGTTAGGGTTGAGGTTTTTTTCTCTTCTATCGCTTTTGCACTAGCTCTAATCGTTGAGAGAGAGAGAGAGAGGGGGGAGAGGTAGAATAGGAGGCGTCCAGTTCCAGAATCCTGATTTTTTGCTCTGATCAGTGTTTGGATATGCACGAATTTTGACGGAGATCGGATGGTGCAAAATTTTGGGTGCATTTGGGGTTTGAATGCACCCAAAATTTCATGCTCCCATTTGCACATATTTTTTTATCTCCTTTATCTTCATTTTCAAAGTCCGAATAGTCGATCCGAACTGTTCAACATGATCATCATAATAAAATATGCTTGGAGATCAAATTTTTTATTTTTTGGAATTTTTTACTATTTTTTAAGACAGGTACAAAATCATTGTTTTAAGGAGATTCTAGACCATCCAATAAAGTAATTTTGTACATATCTTAAAAAATAGTAAAAAAATTCAAAAAAATATAAAATTTGGTCTCCAAGTATATTTTATTATGATGATCGTGTTGAACGGTTCGGATCGACTATTCGGACTTTAAAAATGAAGATAAAAAAAATAAAAAAAGTGTGCAAATGGAAACATGAAATTTTAGGTGCATTGGAACCCTCCTCTTAGAATTAAAGAAATTTGTGAAACGTAATTGATGCTTTCAAGAGATACAACGGTAAAATGTATAACAAAATAAAAGGACAATAAAGTGGTCAGCTCAATTGGCACCTCTTTAATTAGATTCAAAATTCAATTTAATCCCTCAATTTATAAATATTACAAACGGAGATTTTAGACAAATATACTGAAATGAGAATTTTCAGTTTTCAAATTAAAGTTCCAACACAAACATATGGTATACATGCAATAAAAGATAGTTGGGATAAAGCATTATATGAAGCCCAATTGAAGGTATTGCATGTGTTGTTCTCACTACAGCAGAAACGGATTTCAGCGACCGGTGTCAGAGACCGGTGTGTTCGCTGGTCTCTGATATCCATTTTTCTTAAAAAAAAATTATAAATTACAAAAAGCTAAGGAGACCAGCTTATCGGAGACCAGTATCAGAGACCGGTGAAAATTGTGGTCGCTGAAGCTATTTTTTTTTAAAAAAAAAATATATTCGGCAATAACCTTTCAGAGACCGGCGCCCTTGACTATCAGAGACCATATTTCTCCGTCTTTGAAAGTTTTTGCTAAAAAAACCCCCATGAACCCTTTCTTCTTCTTCTCTGCCGCACGCGCCTTTCCAATTTTTAGGTTTAGAAATTTCAATCCGCTGTTCCGCCGCACCTGGTGCGATCCCGCCGCCGTTTTGCTGCCACCCAACTCTCTCTCTCAGTATCTCTCTATTACTTTCTCTCTTTCGTTTTTATTTTTAATTTTTTTAGTTTTTAATTTGTAGTTGTTTTTTTTTTTGTATTTCTTTGAATTTTCAGTTATAATTTTAGTTATAGTTTTAGTTATCATTTCTTTGGAGTGAATCTATGGTACTATGCATATTATGATTTAGTTTGTAATATGGTTTAATATTTCCTTTTTCAAAACCTTAATGGACGATCCAGACCGTTCAACATGATTTCCATATGAATATGTACTTGCAGACCGAATTTTATATTTTTTGGAATTTTTTTACTGTTTTTGAATGGTCTAGAATTTTCAGATCAAGTGATTTTCTACCTACCTTAAAAAATAGTAAAAAAATTTCAAAAAATATAAAATTCGGTCTGCAAGTACATATTCATATGGAAATTATGTTCAACGGTTCGGATCGACCATTAAGATTTTGAAAAATGAAATATTGAACCGTATTACGGATCAACCCGTGATATGCATAGTACCATAGACTCACTCTTTTCTTTGTTGTTATAGTTTCGTTTTTTTGTTTTTTTTGTATTATTTCTGTTTTTTGTTACTGTTTTTTATTTTCATTTTTTACTCCGTTTTTTTTTCTGTTTTTTCCTTTTTCTTTTTGCTGTTTTTTATTCCTGTTTTTTTTTTGTTTTTCTTTTTTCTGTTTTTTATTTCTGTTTTTTATTTCTGTTTTTAATATGTTTTTATTTCTGTTTGTTTTTCGTTTTTCTTTTTTCTGTTTTTTTATTTCTGTTTTTTATTTCTGTTTTTTATTTTTATTTTCTGTTATTTTCTGTTTTTTGCTGTTTTTTATTTCTGTTTTTAATCTGTTTTTTTTTTCTGTTTTTTTTTTCGTTTCTTTTTTCTGTTTCTTTTTTTCTGTTTCTTTTTTATGTTTTCTGATTTCTGTTTTTTTTTTATTTCAGGTTTTAAATTTGTTTTTTCCCTATAAATTTTGACAACCAACAATAAATTAAAGGTTTGGTTTAGTTTAGTTTAGTTTGTTGAGCATAACTACCAATAACTAGTTTGTTTAACATAAGTAGCAATGACAACTCTTTATTTAGTATAATTTAGCTAGTTTGCATAATTTAGGTTTAACCCTTTAGTTAAACCCTTAATTTAGGTAGTTTGTATAATTTAGTTAGTTTGCAAATTGACAATCCTTAATTTCACTTTTAATTTTAATGCTATATGCAAACTAGCATAATGACACTCTTTGGTTAAACCCTTACTTTGAATGTGTATTGAATTTAACCGGTATTGAATGTGTACTCAATTTGAGTATTGAATTAGTTAATTAGTGATTGTTTGTTGAATTTGAGTATTGAATAGGTATTGAATTGTTATTGAATAGCTTAGTGATTGAAACTTGCTTGTTATTGGATATTTAATATACAGATGTTGATTGGATATTTATAGTTGGTATATTTATGTTCTTGTTCTATGTGATTGTTTATTCGTTTTTAATATTGATTATATATGGGAATATCGATGCGATTGTACGTCTGATAATAATTCCGAAACGACGAAATGCCAATAATAAATAAAACCAATAGAACCGGTTTTTTGTGTATCAGAGACCGGTTTTTGGGTATCAGAGACCGAAAATTTTGGTCGCTGTTAACTAAACATGACGTCATCATGATTTTTCAGAGACCAAAGTTCTGTGGTCTCTGAAACTGTATCAGCTACCGGGATGACGTCATTCAGCGACCGGTGACGTCACCCGAGACCTATCAGAGACCACACTTTCAGAGACCGGTACATCAGCGGCCAAAATTCACCATCAGCGACCAAGTGGACTACCAGAGACCGGCGAAATCACCATCAGCGACCAAATACACCGGTCTCTGATGCCCTTCTCTACTGTAGTGTCTGTAAGGTGCAGGGAACTGAACTGAGTTTTATTTTTTCTGACAACTTGTAACAGAGATTTTTATTGGCAAAGGGGAACATAACTGAGTTGTCAGACTTACGTCTCACTCAACAACAGTTACACAGTGTACCTCCTCGTGGAGTCCAATCGCTAGTACGAGCAATGCTTCCGATTGAGCTCAGGAGAGACTGACCGATATGGTATTAAATGAAAACCAAAAAAATAAAGAAACAAGACGGGCTGTTGTAGTTGCTACTGATTTTTTTTTTCTTTGTTAATTCATTCTAATCTTTGGCATGGTTTAACTTAAATCATATGTAGTTCTCGGTTGCAGCTTAAATCATATGTAATTCATGCTAATCTTTGTTAATTCATACTAAATCATATGTAGTTCTCGGTTCTATACAGTAGTTGATGAATGATGGAGCAGAGGATGAAATGTCTGGTATTTCAGTGCACACTAGTTCGAAACAATAGATTTGTTCATTTTTTTAGCAACGAGTTCATATTGAAAACTTAATATGTAAATTTGTACAAGAAGAAAAGATGGAATATCAACATCCCATTTTTTTCATTATATTGATTTTTCACCAGTTGCACACAATGATTTATGAATTTTACAACTTTTGCTATCAATGCACAGGTCGTGTGTAACACAAATCAACAGCTTGAACTTATTATTTAAAATTTAATATTTCAATTATTATGCAAAAATAATAAGGAGCACATTGGGATTGGGTTAGTTTGAAGAGTAAAACAATAGAAAAATAATAGAGAAGGCATATTCACATGAAATTATATACTATTATAATGTGAAGCTGTTTAATAATTATTCCTTTCCATATTTTCCCATGGAACACTGTAAAGCATAAAAATAAATTTTACGCTTATTTCTCGAGCAGCTGTGCTTATTGTATTGTAGAAACACTCGTTAGAAACCAACATTTTGGGTGTATTGTTCGTATGCCTCGGATGCCATGCCAATCGGAGCTCGAATTACCAAATCAGGAAGGTCGAACGCATCGACCAACTCTCTAGCAACTCCTCTTACTTGGAAACTGAGATAATCTGTCAGCTTATGAATAGCCTGAAAATGTTGATTAGCAAATTCGGTCAATGCTTGCTACAATAAAATGATTTTAGTGCTTGCTTGTTATGTTTAACTTAAGAAATCCTGAGTTCAAAATAAAATGACTATTTCTATGGATTACATTACTCCTATATCAAATTCTATTCTATCTTAGGCTTCAATTCCCCGAAAGAGTGAACGGAACACAAATAACTTCCTCTACAAGCTAAACGGTATGAATTATACTGAATAATAAAAGAATGATCACTAAAGCTTGCCTTGGCTTTGTTTGGTGCAACATAGTCTACATTTCGGTATGTTCCAATATCCTTCCATATCCGATCAAGAGCATAAAGATCGCACACTAACTTCAGCACCTCACGAGTGTTGGCATCAGGACAACTGCAAATGAGCATGATAAAAATGTTAGCTCAAAACAAAGATTTTAAGTTATTCAGGCCATTTTTTTAATTTTTGTGAAATCACTTAAAGAGTGTGTGACAAGATCATTTAACAACCCATTAAATGCAACAGATCCAACTCACATTGTTCTTGAATAAACACACAACCAAAAAAGTCCCTAAAAAACACCAAAAGTCACTGAATTGGTACCATAAAAATCTTGCTGTAATACTGAAAACCATTATGCTACAGCCAATCAAAGGAAACAGACTAGAGACTAGAGAAGCTAACAATCAAGTACAAAAATAAATGAAAAACATACTTTTGAACTGCATCAATGAATTTGGCAAGAACGACAGACTCAATATGCGACTCAGCTAGTGTAAGCAGATGATTCAAGCATCTATTCCAGGCACCAAAGCTTCCCAGCGTCTTGGTGTGCTTTTGAAGCCTGGCAGCAACACTTTGAAGCAGCCGAGATGTTCGATGCTGGAAAAATGAGTCAATTTTTGTAAGCTCTCTACAATTAGGCCACATGTAAAACAAAATTAAGACATAACAAAAATTTGATAGAAGAATTATCCCATGTATTGTGCGAATCTAAAAATATTCCATATAACCCTTCAGAATAGGAAATTAAAAAAAAAAATGATATCCTTATCATTCCTATGTCACCATTTAATGGGATGAGAAAGATATAAAAAAAATGGTAAATTGGGCATTTTTTTAGTATTGCAGGGGCGAAGTAGGTTGTTCTCTGTTAATGGAAAACAAAGGGAATTTCATCTAGGAAAAGGGCATATGGGGTATTTTGAGACTAAGACTGGTGTTAGGTAGGGACTTGTCCGTGATAGTAATCGGAGAAATAAGGCTGGCTTACTCTAAAGGCATCAAGCTGGAACTTTGGATCTCTCAAGTGATCTTCCCCTTCCCACCGAGCCGTTACTGGATTTGGTTGTGACAAATAAGAAGACATGGATTCTCTTAAATAGTTCCAAGTCACTGTCAGCGTGCCTCCCTTGAATTTATCCTGGTACCGCTTCAACAGGTCTCCCGCGACCTACAAATACAAATGTGTGAAGAAAATCAATAAAGAGATTAAACCTCTATTTTGCTGAAAGGTATACTGTAGAAAATGAGCACCCGGAATTCTATCACATTTGCTACTCTAACAGCATTTCTGGGTATATGTCCAGAATGTACCAGTTTGTCCAGACTATACCAGTTGCGCGAAGGGCCAAAATTCCATGGTAAGCGGTCCACACATTTCTGAAGATATTGCTACTCTACCAGGTTTGTCCAGACTGTACTAGTTGCGTGAAGGGCCAGAATTCTGATTTGGGCATTGCATGAAAATCCAGTAAAATTAATCGTACTTTACCTGTTGCAAAAGAACCGTGTTGTCTCCTTCAAAGGTCTGGAAGATATCATGGTCATTTCTCAAAATTCCAAACCGATTAACTGCAGCATAGCCATGGCCACCGCACGACTCACGGCACGTGCTGATTGACCTTGCAGTATATGAGGTCACATACGACTTCAGCCCGGCAGAGAGTGCATGCACGTCACCAACCACCTGATCATCGTTCGTTTTCTTCATCTCAGAGTAACTGTCAACAAGATATTGTGTAGCAAAGTGGAAAGCATAGGTAGATGCAAGCATGGGCATGAGACGGTGCTGTTGGGATTGGTAGTCCAGCACACTAACTTCAGGTTTTCTTGGAGGCCCGAATTGCTGACGAAGTAGAGAGTATCTAGATATAGTAGAAAACAAAAGTTATTTCTCTCAAACATGTGGGTGCCACGATTGTTCCAGGGTTGAAATCCAACTTAATTTGTTGATTTTCTATCCTTAACTAACATTTATGTGCAAGGCGTGTGTAAAAATATGCCAAGTATTAAATAGTGGACTTATCTATGAGCTCAAGATCTAAGTGCAAACTGTCATTAACATTGTATAGCAGAAGAAGTCACTCGTGGAATGCCTCCCCTCCCCACATTCCCTGGTTTCTCCCACCCATATCCCCAAGCTCTTAATTAATAAATCAGTTGATCTAACCATATTGGCTTGCATTCATAAATGAAAACAAATAAATACAAAGTAGAGGCCAGAATAAATGTTGAGTGCAGTACCTGACGGCTATGGTAACTGCAATTTTCAACACACCAACAGAGGAATATGCAAGCCCAACCCGCCCACCCACCAGTTCGCCCAGTGTTGCGGCAAATCTTTTGTTAACTGTAGGTAGACTACTTGTGTACTTGCCATCTCTTGACACATCACCGAATCTATTAAGAAGGTTGTCACGTGGCACCCTCACCTGAGAAAACCGTAATGCACCATTGTCAACCCCATTAAGACCAACTTTGTGGCCACAATCATTGATCTCAACTCCAGGTAGAAGTGAATGAGTCTCAAGATCTCGTATCGGCACGATGAATGCGTGGATGCCCATATCAGCTGATTTGCCTCCCTTTCCTTGGAGAGGAAGGATCAGTCGAGCAAACACACTGGCAAATTTACCGTGAACAGCAGCATTGCCAATCCACCATTTAATGGCGCCGTCATTCGGGGTATTTATTACAAACTCGTCTGTGATTGGGTCAAAGGTTGCGGTGGTTTGTAGGGCTTGAACGTTAGATCCTGTTTGAATGAATAATGATGTAGATGCAAGTTGATGTTAGCAGACTAAACCCTGACTACGGCTCTAGTAAGCAAACACAACCATGTGATTGCCTAGAACCGCAAAAGAAAAGGAAAAAAGAACATAGATAGAAAACTACTGCCTTTCTATGGTACCTAACAACCAAAATCTCAAGAGGGAGAGAGGGAGAGAGAGAGAGAGAGAGAGAGAACATATAGGGGTTTAGCCTTTTAGGTTATTTGATCACCTGACTCAAGCCATCCAGACCTTTGCCATTGATAACCTCACCAAATTTATTCATTCCATAAACAGGCATTGGTTTTTAGCCCAGTTCTGTACTGAGTAAAATATGGACTTACTGCTGCAAGGTACTGCACTATCTGGTTTGATTTTGTTATTTCTTTGGTAAAGCATTTTTTAGGATAGAAGCTCACCATGATGCAGTTCAGTCATAGCAAAACAGCCAGGATAATCTAAATTGTCAATCCCATCAAAATACTTGTCTCTGTGCTTTTTAGTTCCGAGGTTGACAACTGAGCCTCCCCAAAGACTATTAAGAAAACATTGTGAAAATATCATTATTTATATGATTATAAGTGGTAATATTTACATGACAAAAAAATACTAGTGGCTCCAGAAAGTATCGAAGTTTTTCTAAACCTATGCTTAGTTGATTTACATTTTGTTTTTTAGATATATTGTGAATTTCCTTTTCTTTTTTTTATCTTGTAAACTCATACTGCCTTAATGTTTGGAGATTGTGACAGAAGATACTTATGTGAGGTAGGTAAACTATGGTCAACAAGATGAATAATTTGAAAGGAGAGAGCCCAAATGATCAATTTATTAATAACTGTAAAGAATAACAACTTCTAGGTGCCTTTATTCAGAAAAACAAATTTCAACATGGAGATTAAACAATTCAATCAATCTGCAAATAAAATGATTTTCCAATAATTTATATGCCTTGCCATACACAGGGCACATTCTAGAACTCTTAAACAGAGACATTTCATTTTGAGACGTCATACCTAATCGACCACATTGAAACTATCATAACTGATAAAAAAAATTCCCAAAATCTTTTGTTATAAGAGCTAAAGCTAATTGCACATTTTTTAAATCATATTTAAGGCAATTTTTCCATCCAGATAAAAAAGTCCAGAGGATTTCTAAATAGAATGTAGTTAAATGAAGCACAAAGAAGGAAGGCATTTGAGAAGCAGCAGTTTCAGTTGGATTGATGATTTTGGTTTTAACTAAATCAATTTCATTTTTTTATGGGTTAGATTTTTGTTTGTCTGCTTTTGTTCTATTGAAAATATTGGTTATTTTCTTTACAGCTTTTAGTTTGGTTTCGATAATTGAATCCGAATAAACAGAAAAACCATAAGGTTAATAATTTCTTGTATAACTAGGAAAGGAAGTTCAGCATGAGTTAACAATAGCAGCTTAAATTGCCAAATTATTCTTTAGAACATAGTTTATCATACTAATTAAGGTAAGAGAAAAATTTCAGTTCATTGTTTTGGTTTTCTTTAGTACCGGTTCTACTTTCTGTTCTGTTGAAACCAAACAGACCAATCTATCAGGAAGAGAAGTTACCTGAATTGCACACCCATTTTTATCCCAAGTGAGATATCAACCCCACCGACCGCCTCAGCAACAGCAAAATAGGCTGATGGATTATCAACCAAGTATCTATTTTTGCACGAAAATCATTAATATTTGCCATCTTTTCAAAATTAATCAATTATATATAAAACCAGTTCGGAATAACATACCTAAATGGTCGGATACCAGCATCGCGCACAAGAGCCATCATTTGCCTCATGCAAAGCTGGCGATGCTCTGTCATGGATATCTCCACCGGAGTCTGTAGGTCAGGCCTGGACTGGAAGAACTCGAAAATGCGCGCCTGTATCTCCCTGTGGGGCCCGCGCATGTATTCTGACAGAGATTCCACGGATGGCGAGAGATTCCGCTTAGCACGACAAGGAAGGAGGGATAGTTCGCCGGAGAGTGGCGCGGAGGGACTGTAGAGGTGGAGGGAGAGTCGTTGTATCCGGCGGAGAGCCACCTCATCGCCGGAGCTAGGGTTTCGTCTACTGTCGTCCATCCCTTTGATTGATCAAATGCTTGAGAGAGAGAGAGAGAGAGAGAGAGGAAATATTGGAAGCAGGAGAGTCTGTTTCGCGGGACCGCTATTTGTTGCTTTTACGGAAAAAAAAAGATGACGCGGAGTGCTAATCTGATGTATACGTGGCAGTTACTTATTGGACCTGACTTTAAACTGTCTCATACAGACACAGTCATGTCTACCTTTGTTTTTACAATTACTTACCGCTATCTTGCTGGATCAGTACAAGTGACATTCTGCGCCAATTGGAACCTGACGGAGAGCTTTAGTAAACTATCGTAGAATTATTTATACAGATATAATTTGCATGAAGAGAAGTCGTTTTTCTCAAGCTACCAACAGCGACGGCGCAGGATAATGATCGGTCAAATACTTCGATTGGCGCGCTATTCAATTTGCTTTAGATAATCTTGGATTCGGATTTATTTCATCGAAGACGAATTCACATCCAGTGCATTAGTGGTTTGCTAAAACCCCGGGGACCCGGACCAACCCGGACTGCTCTTGATCCGTGCCCGTGCACGGGTTGCCAGAGGTCCACGAGTTGGACGGGAGGGCAAAATCACGGTCCGGACCACTATTTTTGAAAAAGAACCCACCCAACTCAGACCGGACCTTAACCAGATCGCTCGGACCGTGCCCTTGACTCATGCTCGGATTGGACCCACCCGTGCCCGTGACCCGTAACCCTTGACCGTGCTCTCCATTCTCCCAGCTTTGGGATTCGTGCTAAGTTAAAAAGAATGGTGCAGGGTGCGGGGTGCAGAATTAAATCACATCACTTTGAGATTTGTGCTAGTGTGAGGTGCAGAATTATTTGGCTTTAAGATTCGTGCAAAGTTAAAAAGAATGGTCCGGATTGACTAATTGTGAAAGATTCCCTGCCCCAGCCAGGACAGAAAAAAAAAAGCCGGTCCGGGTTTGACCCGAACTGCCCTACTCCTTGACCCAGACCGCTGATCCATGCGGGCAAGGATCCGGTTTAAAAAAAAAAGCCGTCCTACCCAAATCGTGCTACCCATCCGACCCAAGGTGTCCATGTCGTGCTCCCGCCCAGCTTTCACCCGGCCCGGACCGCCCGGTCCAAGAGCAAACCACTACAGTGCATTACCTGAAAATGGAATCTTTTACAATTAGTGGATCCAGACCGTTCTTTTTAGCTTGGCACGAATCTTAAAGCCCAATAATACTGCTTTTATTTCCACCTGAATCTCAAACCGGTTGAGATTTAAAGTGAGACCTATCATCTACGGTACCTGGGAGGATATTGGTCAGTATTATTCTAGTCTCAATCGTTGTTCTTTGTTGAGATTCGCACATAAATTAAAATTTCTTTGAGATTCGTGCATAAAAACTTTGAATGGTTGAGATGGAAATAACAGGATCCTCTTATCCTTTGAAATAACAGCAGATTTATTTTCCGCAAGGTATATCCACCCATTTCTTCACGGATTCTCCATTTAAGACGAAAGTCACAAAACCAAACTATTACGTTTTAACTTCCAATAAAACATTCATGAACCAATTTGTCAACAGAATCTAGCGTTTCTTTAAAATATTTGTAGTTGATTTTGAGGAAAAATAAAATAACTTTCTGGCGCCTGAGAAATATCTGTCATATGTTTTATCACAAGACAGTAATGGCTCAGCTTAAAAGGTATAATTATTTAAAAAAAATAAATCAATTCATAATTCGTTCTTGGTTTTAATTTGAAGCAAAAGGAATGATCGAATTTGGATCAAAAGAAAGCACAAATGATGGTGTTCAGCAGCTTTTCTAAGTTGTAGGAATTAAAAATTTAATTCTCACTGAGGAGTGTTTGTTTGGTAAAATAATAGATTTAAAAATAAAGACTTATAAAATTTATATTGTGGTATGTAAAGATCTAAATAATCTCATATTTCATTTTTTTTGTCATTTAATATATAAATGCAATTACAACAAAATTCGAAATAAACGAACAAGAACTCAATAACAAATCAGATGCAACAACGCATGCCTACTTTTGTAAGTAATAACGCAGTATTACTCCAAGCATTTACCATTTGAGAACTTAAGGAGCCATTTGGTTCGTGCTTTTAGAGAGTGATTCCCTGCTATCCTGATGCCATTCCATGGCATTACCGTGTTTGGTAAAATGAATAAGGGCATACATATGGTAATCCGTAATTCCCTTGGCATAATTCATGGCTATCACGCTAGCCAAATTTATCGTGGATTTTCTCTATTCCCACCGGACGGAAATCAATCCGCGTGCAATTTCTTAATTATTCCGATAAAACTCTTTCCCCCCTCTCAGATTTTTTCAACTCTACGTAAAACCCAGCCAGCCACTGACCCAAGAGCACTCCGCCTCCGCATGGTCTCCTCTCCTCTCCATCTCCGACTTATCTCTTTTGTTCTTCTACCTTTCAGGTTTGCGCTCTCTCTCTCTCTCTCTACTTTTTTGTGATGTCATCGATTTCAAGTGTTCTTCAATCGATCAGAGACATATATGGTATTGTTTTTGTGATTTATGCTGTCCATTGTACCTCTTTAATGCGTTCATCAATTTCATCAATGGAAGCATCAATTTCACATCCTTATGCAAAACAGCTTACGTTTTCCTTGCGCACACGAGTTGTTTGACGAATTGCCACAAAGAACACTGCTCAGTCTTCTCCACATCAATTGGACTTTAAAGTTAGAAGGCATATGTCCTTTGTATTATCTTCCATATGAAAATTACACTTTCTTTTTATCTTGTATTTTTCTTATTTTTGAAAACCATCATGCAAATTATTACCACAAATAATTTTCACGAGAGGAATAAGATCATGCCCTTCCAAAGTAAGAGTACTTGTACATACAGCACACGGCTTACCCTCAAGAGAACCTATTTGAGCAATCGATATCGATCTTTCAATTTAACTTCTAAATGTTTAGTTTCATTCTTAACCCAGATCAAAGGAAAGAGTGTACCAGTACCAATTAAATGTTTATTTTCATTAATATAGGCAAATCAGTCCCCATCTATTTAAGAGTGTGCCAGTACCATTAAAAATTGGTACAGACTATACCAATTACCATAAACAAAATACTGATACAGCAGGGTATAGTGATATACTGGTACATCACGGTATATAAATACTGGTACAGCACGGTACCTAAATATTATTGTACCAAAATTCATCTAGTGTGTCATATCTGTGATTGGATGTATGTAGCTTTAATTTATTTTTAAATTATAATAATACAAATATAATTTTGTTACAATACCAGCCAGAACTGATACAATACCAAAACTTTGGTTTATGCCATTCAACTTGGGTTTCTTATTACATATATGCCTGATGCTGATTAAGCAATGTAACATGACAATTTTGTGAATTTTGATTATATAGATAAATTTTGCCTGCACTGTGAAACAATGGACGAACCAACCAATCTCTACACAATTCCGGTTACAGTTTCCGTTACCGCTTCATACTTTGAGATGCTCTATTACAAGGCTTATCTGGATTAGATCGTATAAAAGCCAGTGCTATAATTTCAGGGGATACTAGTAAAACCAATTTTTTTTTTCTATAGCGGATGATAAAAAGTTAAAGAGTATGTAATTTGGATCCTAGGTGGTTGTCAGATGTAATAATCCTCCATGGAATCAACTATGCTTTTATTTTTAATTTAATTACTGTTTTTTTGTTGCTCAAGTAGTTTTGAATGCTTGAAACACTTTTTTAACATGATGTGCTTTTTTTACATTAATTGGATTTATAATTTATAGTTTATCTTTAAATTATTTAGTTAATACATGTTTTGATAGCCATCCCAATAGCTATACGCGAACCAAACATGGGAATGATGTATTCCTTGGAATGTTGCAGCGATAGCCATGCGCGAACCAAACATGGGAATGACACATTCTCTGGAATCCAATTCCCTGGCATTACATTCCCTGGCATTACAATTGAATAATAAAACTAATGACCAAGTCCTATTGTAATGCACCCAATCCCATATAAACTTTTTCCATCAAATTTGTCAAATTAAGGTAGACACTGTTGTCAATCTCTTTAAGATTAGATATGACGAAAATAAAAAAATGAATACTTATTTTGCAAATCTAACTTTTAAGTAAAGAAATCATATGATAATATAATAATACGAGAGAAACAAATTTTAAACAAATAACATACTTTTAAGTAAAAAAAAATATGTGGTTGTGCATAACAGAGAATCAATTTTTAAAAGTAATACTTAATGAAGAATAAAATTATCTATACAGTAAAATATTTAGATAACGTTGTGTTAATAAAAAAAAATGATAGTATTAATATTATCATGCAGAATAGTTTGTACCAAAATAGATTTTGGATCGGTTATGGATTCAGGTTATCCGAATATCTGCTCTGTTTACACTTTTCCGAAATTATCCAAATTCCAATTCATATTATTTTTTTCAAAAATTATATTCTATGTTTATCCGAATCCAGATCGTAGGCGAATTCGGAGCGAATTATTAGAATCCATTTACACCCCTAATAGGCACCGGAAAAAAAATGATCTGACTTTAGATAAATTGAAAATTTGAGATATCAGAAGTATCAAAAAAAATTCTTAACTGAGCGATTTTATTTTAAACCTGCCTTAAATGCACACAATCTTTAAAATTCGTACAAAATTAATCTCATTCCACCTGAATTCGCATCCTCTGAGATATCTCAAAGTTTGAGTGTTTTTTTTTGCTGGAAAATCTCAACCGTTGAAATACGTTCTGCACGAATCTTAAAGCACAATATTAGATGTCTGTCATATGAATGAATACACAGAAACCGCCTTAGAAGAACAAAAAGGCCACCAGAAAAACTTCAATTCGCACCCTCTGAGATATCTCAACTTTTGCGTGTTTTTCTGAAAAATCTCAACTGTTCAAATATGTTCTACACGAATCTCTAAGCACAAATAATAGGGTCCCTCAGTCCCTGCGCTACCTCCGAATAGGCACTGGACACGTCGGTCACGCAAAAATTGAGATATCTCAGAGGATACATTCTCAAAAAACTTTGTGCTATTGGAGGGAAGTTTGGAATACCAAAAGTTTGAATTTTTCATATCCCAGTCGCTATTGAAAAATCGCAAACAGAGAATACTTCCCGATTACAACTTAACCACCGTAAGCTATTGATTTTCTTCCTCTTTTTTTTTTTTGCACTATTTCTAGGGTTTGTAAACCAGACTTTGTTCTTATTTTGTGTTTAATAATTTAATTAGTTGTGCACTTTTGATTTGTATCTTCATAAAATTGTAGGTTTTGCGTTCACAATGCCTTCTGCTAAGGTTATCGGGTTCAATCCCTTGCCGGAACCTGACCTAGCTGTTGACCGGGATTCGTTTGTTAAAGAGAGAGAACAAATGGCTGCAACACTCTTGATGGCCAAGAAACAGGCGGCACTTCGCAAATACACCCCTCTCAAACGGGGTTCGAACAAAATTTCTGTGGCTCATGAGGACCCTATTGCAAAGAAGGCAAGAAAGGAAGAAGATGACAGTAATAGAGAGAACTTGGTGGTTGAAACTGTAAAAGATGATTCAGGTCATGATCCGTTTATCAGAGAGAGGGAGGAGATGGCAGCAGTATTGCTTGCAGCCAAGAAAAAGGCAAATAAGTCTGGTAAAAAGGGATTGGTTGAATCTGTGAAATTACCAACAGTTGGAGGGGATGGAGAGAAGAAAGAAAGTACAGAAAATGAATTGGCAAAGTCTGTTGTGGATCTCAACCCGTTAAGTGTGGAAAGTGGTGTTAAAATTGCAAATAGACATGAAGAGATTTCTTATCGGTTCGTTCCTTTCACTTCTCGGCCAATCCGGATCCGTTTAACAAAGGAGTTTCCATTATCTGACATACGAAAAATGCTTGTTGAGAGAGCCAGAATTGACCTAGTACCAAAACTGGAAACCCTTAAAAATATGGTTTATGAGGATGCTTCGATCTTAGATGTACTTGATACGGAGTTCCATGACTTCGATTTGGACCGGACCCGCCATGCCTTTCAAAAGGGACAAGTTTGGGCCTGTTATGATGATGATGATGGCATGCCAAGGTTTTACGCTTTTGTTCAAAAAAATTTATCTTCCAAAAGGTTCAAGATTCGATTTTCATACTTGAAATCTCCGTCAACTGCTGAATTTGGCCGTTTAAGTTGGATTGGATCCGGGTTCGTCAAAACACTCGGTCATTTTCGTGTTGAGAAAAAGTGTGAAATTGCCCGTGTTGAGAATTTGTTCTCGCATAGAGTTGACTGGGAGCGTGGCCCGCAGGGCACGATCCGGATCTTTCCAAGATGTGGTGAGGTTTGGGCGCTATACAAGAATTGGTCTGCTGACTGGGGCCCACTGACACCAGATGAGGTGATCCATGAGTATGAAATGGTTGAGGTTCTCGAGGAGTATAATAAGAAGGTTAAGGGATGTTGTGTTATGCCGCTGGTAAAAGTTAATGGCTTCACGGCTGTTTATAAACACGTTGACAGTGAATTGGGTGCTACTAAAAGAATGGTGAAGAGGGAAGAGACGCTTAGGTTCTCACACCGTGTACCAGCATTTAAGCTTAATGATGGCGTACCAGTTCCAGATGGATGTTTTGAGCTGGACCCGGCAGCCCTGCCAGCGGGTTTGTTACAGGTTAAGGAGACAACAAATTAGGTTTGTAGTGACTAAAATTTAAAATTCAGAACAATTTGGAGTCTTTAAAGTTACTAGATGTGCCCCCCATTTTAGTGGAAAGATCTAAGGTTCAGATTTAGGTAATCACCGACTTTTGATCTGAACCTTAATAAGATTGCATAAACCCAATAGTGAGATGTGATGTGACTGGTACAATACTTGGTATTCTGGTAAATATCAGCATGTAATCTGGCTGGTGAGTGGTCATCTTTCCTGGTATCCTAGACAAGCAATAATTTGTTGTCTCTTCATTTTGAGCTCATTTTATATTAACTAAAATATGGAAATTTTCCTGATTATACCTAATTTCTTGAATAGAGATATTTCAGATAAGCATGTATAGGAAGGTTTTCCTATTTTGTCCTAAATAATATATCTTTATCTAATTTCAATTATTTTACTTTTTTTCTTTTCTTTTCTGGTTAATCAAAACAGCTGAAGACTGTTGAAGTTTATGCCATGTGACATTTGATTTGGTTGCATCTCGACTTGAGAAAGTGGAGATGAATCGGCGCTTTTTTTTGGGAGCAAAGTTTTTGTTTTAAAGTAGCTGAAAAGAATTATTTTGCCATGTTTTATGAGTTATAGCATCAATTAGCTGGAAATATTAGTTTGAAATGCTCAGTGCTAGTTCTGTTTGTACTTGTGGAGTATGCTTGTTTATTTTGATTTTATACCCCAATTGGATTTTAGCTTTCAACATAAAATGCATTTTCATGTTTGAAGAAACAAATATACTCAATTTTCATGTTTGAAGAAACAATATAAATATGTCGTCAGCACAACAATTAAATAAAAAAGATAAATAGCTACCTAATAACAAATGTTTGCATTATAAATTCGTCTTTTCTGCATTTTGTGTCGCTGTAATATTTGTGCATGTTCGTTTTAATATCCGTGCACACATATTTTAAAGCAGATCAGACGGTTGTCGAACTCATCGAACCCAGTTTGAATCCGATGGGCATCGGACCCAAGCTGCTCTCCTAAGAGGGACGGAGTGGGTCTGATGCCCATCGGACCTACTTATAGGTCAACGAGCCTCATGACAGTCTGATCTATCTTAAAGCACGATAGTCAAAGCAGAGTTGCACGAAATTTAATGAATTATGCACGAATTTTAAAGCATATTGATCGGACCTACTCTCAAGTAATGATCGGTCAAATATTTCGATTGGTGCGCTATTCAATATGCTTTAGATAATCTTGGATTCGGATTTATTTCTTCGAAGTCGCTTAATTATAACCCACCCCATGCTCTGTTTGCGTCACAGAGTATATCCACCCATTTCTTCACGGATTCGGATTCTCCATTTAAGACAAAAGTCACAAAAACAAAATATTTATTACGCTTTAACTTGCAATAAAATATTCATGAATTAATTTGTCAACAGAATCTAACGTTTCTTTAAAATATTTAAAATTGATTTTGTGGAAAAATAAAATAACTTTGCATCCGACTTCCCTACTTAGGACTCTGTTATTTCAATCTCAGCTGTTGATTTTTCTATGCATGAATTTCAACACAAATGAACGGCTGAAATTTAAATAACAGAATCTTGCTCTCCTGTTTAGAGAGCAGCAGAGTCGGATCCAATAACTTTATGGCGCCTGAGGAATATTTGTCATATGTTTTATCACAAAACATTAATGGGTCAGCTTAAAAGGTATAATTATTTGAAAAATAAATCAATTAATAATTCGTCCTTGGTTTGAATTTGAAGCAAAAGGAATGATAGAATTTGGATCAAAAGAAAGCACAATGATGGTGTTCAGCAGCTTTTCTAAGTTGTAGGGGATTAAAAATTTAATTCTCACTGAGAAGTACTTGTTCGGTAAAATAATAAATTTAAAAATAAATTTGCAATACTGATAAAATTTATATTGTAGTATGTAAAGATCAAAATATTCTCATCTTTCATTTTTTTAATCATTTAATATATAAATGCAATTACTACAAAATTCGAAATAATCGAACGAGAACTCAATAATCCATCAGAAAATTGCATCATGCTGATTAGTACTGGTATATATCTGACATGAAATGTTCGAGCATGAATTCTTCAATCCAAAATCATATATCTGAGTATGACATAGGAATGATAAAGAATGTTAAAAAAACAAGAAGCCTCCAATACTGTAATAAAACATATAAAATCGTTATTAATACTTTAATAGTGCTTTCTAGTATAAATCTGAACAGTTTAAAGAACAATCAACATACTTTCTATTTATGAAGAGAAGAGATGAAAAAAATACCTGTCAAAACAGATGTCAAAGAAGCTCGTTGAGATGTGAATCTCTAAGTGGTATCAGATAAACAAAAGATAATTTTTTTTTGGGTTTCTGTCAGAGGCAGTCAAAGAAATGGAATCAACTGACTCTCATTTTATTTAATTTTTTTTATATGATTTTTAATATAATTTAGAGTGAAATGTTAAAATATAGCAAATTTGACTCCCATTATGTGTTTGATTCTCACAGAAAATTTTTATATAATTGATTTTTATTATGTGTTTGACTCTTATAGTTTGAAAGTTTGATTATGCTCTTGATTTCTGCTGAAAGGAGAGGAAGAGAGCATCAATTGAAAGTTTTCATTCTTATTGTTAGAAAATCATTATGGTATTTTCAATGGCTTGGATGATGGATTTTTGAAACTTGAAGACTCAATTAATGACATGTTTGGTTTGTTTCTCATTTTCTTTTTCAAAGCTCACCATATTAAGTTTTCGTTGGAATGTCAATGAAAAATTGGTTTGTCTCACTCTTTCTTTATTTTTTTTCTTCTAGAACATGATACACAATGTTTTCTCTCTTTTTGTTCTTTGAATGCACTAACCAGCCATAAAGATAACCGAATATCAGTTCCAACACACTCTAATTAGCCTCTACCTCTTCCCTAGAACATGATACACAATGTTTTCTAGAACATGATACCGTAAGGCACCTCTACCTCTTCCCTTAGCCTCCATAGCTTTTATTTACGGATTAAGATAACCGAATATCAGTTCCTTAGCGCTCCTTAAGCTCTTAATCCTCCATTCTTAATTCCTTGTTGTTGAATAGCCTCTCAAAAGTACAGTAAAGTCAGTCATCATGATAAGCTCCATGCTTAAACCTGTTTTGAACATGATAAACAATATTTGACTAGTTTTAGGCAAAATCCATGAAAAATACTGAATTATAATATATGATTCTAGAGCAGAAACAAGAGACATATATATTATGTCTCCATGTGTTTAGTGGATCAAAATTAATCTATCTAACCATTAAAAATGTTATGACCGTATTTATTAAAAAAAAATAGTGGAAATATAGCAACATGAATCTTGCTGTATATTTTTTCTTTTATTAATTCAGATTTTTGCAGAAGCATTTTAATCAATTATAAGGTGAACAATGCTGAAATTAATTATGCAGCAAAGATGTGACTAAACTAAATATTTATAAGTATTTTAGATATTATCTAGATATTTTTGCTGCGGTACATTAGATGATAAACGTCCACACTTATAATTGACATAAAATTAGATAAATGTTCTTATTATTTAATATTTATAAAGAGTAGAACTAGGGTGTTCTTTAGTTCATCAAACTCTTTTATGAACTCAACACTAAACCTATCAGATTGATTTCAAACGACAAATCTGAACTGTTGAAATCCATCTACCTAACGAGTGATGCATCTACATGCAAAATTTTAAATTTTCGAATATATTTTGTATAGAGTTTATGTTGTAAAAAATGTTAAATAATAAATGTATTAAGATTAATTTATAAACTTTCTAATTTTGACCCCTGACTTTATACTAAACTAATTCGAAAGTTTAATATTTTACATGTAGAAGCATCACTCATAAGGTAGATGGATTTCAACAGTTAGATTTGTTGTTTGAAGACAATCTAATATATTTTAGAATTGAGTTCATAAAGAATTTTGACAAACTTAAGAAAACCTTAGTTCTACTTATGTATAAATATTGATAAACAATTTAAAGTTTTAAATTTGAGATTTCAAATAATTAATTTATAATCATAAAATTTAAAGTTTGATTTGTTTCTACCTCATTCATAATTTGTTAAGAACATTTGATCGGCAGCTTTTTTCTTCTTGAAATAATATATTTTTTCCAATAAAAATTAAAATTGGATCAAATTAAAAGTAAATTGTATATTCAAATCGTATTTTCCAGGTGGTAGGACTAACAATATGTATTTTCCACTTGTAACTTTGCAGTTAGATTCTTGCATTTCACATTTCATTTCGCTAATAAAATAAATTGTATCTGCATTTTCAACATAAATTTTTTTTATATATATTTATGCTCTTAGAAAGTTGTTTGACCGTTTTAAATGCTATGACCATGTTTATTATAAAAAATAAATATAAATACAAAAGCAATAGTCCTGCTGCATATATTTTTTTTTAATTCACATTTTTGCAGCAGCCTTACATATATGATTCATCCATAACTGTATAACTTGAGTTTGTTCAATTCCGAATGTCTACAAACCAAAATATGATTACTTCAATATTTCATAAATAATAGCAGCTTCTCTTAGAAGAGTTGCGTCCGAAATTTTTATAAATATACAAAATCTCAAATTAATTTAACAATCTATACATTTTTTATATTAATTTCCAAATCTATCCAAACCGCTGACATTGTCAGCGGTTTCAGAAGCCAGAACCGCTGACTCTGTCAGCGGTTTCAGAAAGCTAGAACCGCTGACAGAGTCAGCGGTTTAAGCCAAGCATGATTTTTGATGTTTTCTGCACACTTTTTGAAATAACGAACGACTCAGATTAAAACACTGTTTGTTATCATTACAGAGTTACGCAGTTTCATCCGAATTGAATTTAATATAATTTTTCATTTAATTATTTTATTTAATTAGAAAATATTATAATTTATTTATTTTTTCTATTAAAATATTAGAAATATTTTTATATATTTTTTTAAATTAGATAGAATACCATATAATTTGATTTATTAGAAAGACATAAACAAATAACCTGGATCAATATTTTTCAGATCGGATTTTTCATAGTTGTACGAAAAATTAAAATATTTCTTTGTGTGTTATTAGGAAAAAATAAAAATGATTTGAATCTGAATTATTGATTCCGGTTCAAAAGTCACTTCTAGGTAAATACAGAAAATATTATAGTTTTTCTATTTTTGAAAAAATAAAAGTTTAAAATGATTCCTGCCCCTGTCCGTTTCTCTCTGACCGAGTAGCTCAGATTCATCGTCTCCTCCAAATTCCAATAGACCCTTTGACTGTAATATTTTTGTTAGATATTCATCGTCTCTCTGACCGAGTAGCTTAGATATTTTTGTTAAACTTTTATTTTTTTCAAAAATAGAAAGACCATAATATTTTCTGTATTTACCTAGAAGTGACTTTTGGACTGGGATCAATAATTCAGATTCAAATCATTTTTATTTTTTCCTAATAACACACAAAGAAATATTTTAATTTTTCTTACAGCCATGAAAAATCTGATCTGAAAAATATTGATCCGGGTTATTTGTTTATGTCTTTCTAATGAATCAAATTATATGGTATTCTATCTAATTTAAAAAAATATATAAAAATATTTCTAAGATTTTAATAGAATAAATAAATAAATTATAATATTTTCTAATTAAGTAAAATAATTAAATGAAAAATTATATTAAATTCAATTCGGATGAAACTGCGCAACTCTGTAATGATTACAAATAGTGTTTTAATCTGAGTCATTCGTTGTTTCAAGAAGTGTGCAGAAAACATCAAAAATCGTGCTTGGCTTAAACCGCTGACTCTATCAGTGGTTCTGGCTTCTGAAACCGCTGACACTGTCAGCGGTTTGGATAGATTTGGAAATTAATATAAAAAATGTATAGATTGTTAAATTAATTTAGGATTTTGTATATTTATAAAAATTTCGGGAGTTGCGTACCTGATATCTTAAACACATGCAATTCAGAATTGTTGTTCATATACATGCTTATACGTCCTGTCTCGGAGTGACAAGCCATACTGTTTTGAGGCTGGTTCGAGATGGAATGATGAATGGGTGTAAGGTGTTCGGACTCTAACCTCTAGACACTTTGTGCTGTGTAAATTTGCGAACTCCTTCTTCAGCTCAGATTTGGACCTTTTATAGGCTAGCTTCTCACTGTCATGTAGTGCCAACTCGGAGCCTTACAGTCTACTTGACATATCGTACGGAAACAGTTACAGAGATTACTCCATCGGATGATCTCAGATTTGGACTAGGCCCTTTTGTGTCGGGATGACCTGTCGAGAAAGGCCTTAACAAGCTTTGTCTCGGGCCTTCCGGACCCATCCTGTGGAATCTAATTCAAAAACCTCAAGGAACCTTGCTCAACTGGTTCCCAGTTCATCTCCAGAGCCAGTTCTCAGAGCCTGCGGCACATGACCCTATCACATGCATTCATAGTTATAGGCGTGTGTGTGCTTTCATATCTATATATTCTTCGAAAATTTCCATTTAGCATATGCATTCATATAGCACGTTTGATTCTCATTCGAATGAAATTACAGATCACTACATCTACATGCAAGTGAACTTGCAGCTGCAGAACATTTTGGGCCGAGAAGCCATGTGTTGGACTGTGGAAAGCCCAATTTGACTGGACCATAATAAAAGTCAACAGTTTCTCTTTTTTCCCAAGTAACCCAGTTGATGTATGTATTTCCAAGTTGGAAAAGTTTCACACAATAAACACTAAACAAAGTAAAAGGCGGATGTCATCATGTCACTATGCAATGAATCAATCAATCCCTTTGGAGGTTATCCTCATTTATTTATTTACAGTAAATGATGATAAACAGAATATTTTTATCGACAAATGAATGTTGCTATTACTATGAAAAGTGAAAATTATTTCCATGTCTTTAGGGGATAATTCATGAAAAATAGAAATAAATAGTTAAAAGAAGATTTTAGTTGATAGCACATAACAAGAAAATTCAAGAATTGAGAGCAAGTCGGATGCCCATCAGATCTACATTGGTTCGATGGGTATAATAACCATCCGATCTGCATTAAAATCCGTGCAAACTACATTAAAACTCATGCACGTCAGTTTTAATTTTTATGCGCACAAATCTTGATGATAATTGTACGATACTAGAGCTAATTGGACCTATTTTAAGATCTGATGCCCATGGCTACTATCTCAAAATTGAGATATTTTGTTACTTTTTTTACTTTTTTTACTTTTCTCGACACATTAAGAGAAAGCCGACAATATAAATTGCATCTTTCTCAGTAAAGTTTTCTTCAAGACTATTAAATGCTCAAAAGAAAAGGCAGTTACTTTCTTCTAAGCAAGGTTACGTTACCAATAGTTTAGTTTATTTTATACTACAGTCTACAGAGCATAATTATTGTCTTATAAGAAATAATTATATCTGTCATCTGGTTTATAAATTAAAATTAGGAAAAGGAGGGGTGGGATCTGAAATTTTAGCGAAAACTCGCGCTTAATTAACAGACACATGTCGGGATAAGGTTTTTTATCCGCGTCAGGTCTCGACTGCTTGGCCGATGGGCGGTGACGCGGGGCCCACCTCGCCGGAGATTGAGAAGCCCTGGACAAGGGAAGAAGACAAGGCTTTCGAGACGGCGCTTGCGACGGTTGAGTTGGTGGAGGGGCTGCGGCGTTGGGAGGGAATCGCGGCTAGGATTCCCGCGAGGACGGTGGAGGAGATAAAGAAGCATTACGAGATACTGGTAGAGGATGTCAAATCCATCGAGGAGGGGAAAGTGGAACTGCCGCTGTACGGGGTTGGGGAGGAGGAGGAGAAGGAGAGAAGTGGTGGATTAGGTTTAGGGTTCGATCGTGCCAGTGCAAAGGCTTTGTCGAGGTCTGAGCAAGAGAGGAGGAAAGGTATTCCTTGGACTGAAGAAGAACACAGGTCGGTGTTTTCTAAATTCAAATTGTCTACTTCCATTTCAATTTTTCTCTTCCAATTTGAAATATGAGACCAAAAATTTCTGGATTTGGATTTAATTGACAATTCAGCTTCTTTGGTTCACCAATATTTTTTGTAAAATTGTTATATGTTTTCCGATTTAATTGGCACAATATAGCATCAATTTTCAGATGAAGTGACATACCAAATAAACTATGCAAATAACTTCACTGTAAAATGCTTATAAAAAATGTTACAGAAGACTGATACCTCAATATCCATCTTAGTTATTTCACTTTAAGTATTTATTATTCAGGTTATTCCTTCTCGGGCTTGAGAAATTTGGAAAAGGCGACTGGCGCAGTATCTCCCGCAATTTCGTCATTTCCCGAACACCGACTCAGGTTGCTAGCCATGCACAGAAGTACTTCATACGGTTGAATTCGATGAACCGGGACCGGCGCCGGTCGAGCATCCATGACATCACCAGCGTAGGTGCCGGTGGGGGTGGAGGCGACATGCCTTCCCCTAAAGGCAACAACAATGCTGCCCCGCAAATGAAACTACCAGCTCCAGTGCCTGTGCCTGGAGTTGCTGTCTATGGTCAAATGCAACCACCTCCGGGCCATGTGGGCCAATTGGGCCATCCAGTGCCAGGACAGCTGATTGCGCCGGCTGTCGGCACACCTGTTATGTTCCCACCACCTCCAGGGCATGTTCCTCCTTATTCTATGCCGATTGGGTACCCACCACCACCTCCAAATATGCATCGGTAACAAGAGGTAAATACAAGTTTTGTTTTCTTATAAATTTAAGTTGCTATGTTTGCTACTTGACTTGGAATGATGTTGTGTTGTATAGGGAGGATGGAAGTTGGCAGTGCAAGGTAGAGAGTTGCGCATCAATGGATGCGTACTGAATTGTGTTTGTTGTACAGGGATGAATATGGTATACAGTTAATTATTCATTCCATACATTACGGTGCTGCATTTAACTTGTGTTTTCATTTTCTTCCCTACTCTTCCCTGATATCAATTTGTTGTAAATTTACAGTTCACTGTTTGATACTCAGTATATGTACAAATGCAATAAAAGTATGTACAGTAAATTGGTTCTCAGTTTATTTTTGCTTGATAGTTCAAGTATGTGAAGTAGAAACATATAATTTAAAGAATGGGCAATTGTTTAACTTCACAAGTCATGCATGCTTGTTGAAAATTGTATATTTCTAGTTAATTTTGTACAAGATTAAGGCTCAATTGATTGAGGATACCATAAACAAAGTATTTTATTTATTTTTTATTTTTTTAAACACTGGCAGGAGCTGCCATGGGATCATAGAAAAGAAAATTGATGTATTGATTTTTCATCTTCTTGATCTTAAACAATTTTGTTTATCCATGCATCACTTGTAGGATATTGTGACAATATAGTTCAAGTTCAATAGTTGGGAGTTATCATTTCAAATTTCTCTTCAATTAATATGTAAATATAAAATTGAGGTCGTTTAACACCTCACATATATGAACCTTTGTGGTCTGTGTGACTGTGTCAAACTTTATTTTTTATTGCTCCTTTTATTGATTAGGCTAAAAATTTACGTCGGTTTGGTTCTGTGAATTGCGTATAGACTACAAACTGGAAAAAAAACAATTTCTTCTTACAACAAGTATTATCCTTTTCATTATGGGTATGAAAAAAAAAATAGTGAAAGAGTTGAGAAAACACTTCATCTTTTTTTTTTTTTTTGCAACAAACTCAAACAAGCCTAAACTTGCTCGTGACGAGCAGAGCCAGAATCAAACAAGTTGATTATGAGTTTTTTTTTCTTCTATACAAGTGGCCAGTGGTGCAATTTGGCATGTTGAGGGTTGATTCATTCGTTCTCAAACTTTGTGAAAATTAGTCTACACGCATAATATTTTGGTTATTAAAAAATTTCTATTTACGTTCTCTTTAGATGGCCGAACAGACCTTAAGTGTTTTGAGTTGCGAATTGGTTGAGCAAGTTTGGCGATTTGAGTCACAAGCCTGTTCTTTGCTGAATCCATATCCTGTGCGGTAACAAAATATTTTTCTATTTTAATCACAGCCGTACGATTAAAATTCAGCCAATTCAGTCTGAAGTGGAACGCACAGAGCCCCTTTAATAATCGTACATATTAAAGGGAACGTACAGAGAATCGATTATAATCATCTGTTATTTTTATCTTTTATTAAATTCAATCATGCATTTCTTCGTAAATTGATGCTACTGTATGTAAATAAAGCAGCAGTGTGTTACACACAATAGCTGTCTACTTCTACCGAAACAATAAATTTTCAGGTGGAGGTTTTGTCCAAATGGTTTTAGATAAAGTCTCATTCAAAGCTGGATCTAAACCGTCATCTAAATTTATTAAGTTTTAAATATGTTTGCACGAATCTCAATGCAAATTGAACATTTAAACTTGATTTTAGATGAGACTTTATTCAAAATCCTCTGGACAATCCCAATCCCTAAATTCAACCAAAAATAAATACCTGATTTTTGGTAAAATGCATATTTTTAGTATCAGGGGTAGGGGTGTAAACGGATACGGATTATCCGCGGATAATCCGCTCTAAATTCGCTTATTATCCATATTCGGATTAAACGGATACGGATACTTGCGGATACGGATAATTTTAGTGTATGGAAAAATAATACGGATACGGATAATTCCGTGAGGATATAAACGGAGCGGATATCCGTATATATCCGGATCTGAAATTTAATCTTTCAGCAGCTTTCAATTCATTTCACCCTTGATAAATTCTCAAAAAACATACATATCCGTTTAAGTCCAAGAATCTTGGTAGAAAAATCATATAATCTATTAGGATAATGGATTGGTTCTCTGAACCAATAAGCAATTAGTTATGCATAATCATCACTGTGCAAACTTAAAAGTCTATTAAATTTTTGACAATTTAGATAATCAAATTAGGTAGTTTAAAATTATGAAATTTAGTAGAATTACTCAATATCCGACAATTATCCGTTCCGTATTCGTATTCGAATCTGTATCCATATTCGTAGATTATCCGTTCCGTATCCGTATCCATTTAAAACGGATATGGTTTTCAATTTTAATATCTGTTTACTATCCGTATCCGTATCCGTATCCGCTTGTTGAAAAACAGATGCGGATATGGTATTAGCATTATCCGCTCCGAATCCGCTCTGTTTACACCCCTGATCAGGGGTTATCCTCTTGCGGCACCTTATCCGTATATTTCAAATAGATTCTTTATTCAAATCAACTTGTTGCCTACTTGCCTCCTGGCTTTGTGATAAAAATGATTTTGTTGATAGGTTACTGGGTCGGGTTATGAAGTTGTCGGGTCTAACTTCTATTAAAAATCAAGGCCCAATAGAAAAATATCCTCAACAGCCTGGTACCTTTTTGGATAAAGCAGTTTTTGTTTTCTTGTTAAGTTCCAAAACCAGAAAATATCTACGCTTTTACGAGCAAGTCCGAAATATCTTCTCGAATCCGTTATTTCGTCGTTTTCTAATCTAGACGTACCGAACCGTTAAATAGTATAAATTTTGAATTTTTTAAATGACTTTAAGAATTGATTTACTGACAAAAATTGAAATTTCCTCCTAGCTCATTGCTGTTAAACTAAGCGTCAAGATATTTAATATTGAATTATTCGCTAGATAATACATTATCATGTGTTAATTATACTTTTATTTAAGCTGTTATATGCAACTATATATATGCGTTACATTCCTTGGAAATTTTATATCTTCCCTCTTTGAAGCTTACGATGTCCAGAGAATTCAATTGAGCGAATTAAGGGCTTGGCCAAGAAAGAAAATCCATAATTGTACATGGAAATTACTTGCTTATTTTTTTTTAAAAGGAGGCAAAGTGCTCATTTTATTGCTGAAATATTTCATTACAAAAATCAGTTGGTCAGTAAAACTAGACTGAGAACCTCCAACAGAGTGATAGAAGGTGCAATGATGAGAGAGGCATAACAACAACAAAAAATTGTACTAAGTTTTTGAGATAGCTAATATCCAAAAGTACTCTAAAGTTGAACTAACTAAGCCACATATTAATGGACTGAGTATAATATCTAAAGAAAAAATTCTTTTTCTTCATTCCTGATTTAGAGCCCCTGTGGGAGGCTGATACACCACAATCTCAAGAGGCATGAATTGATTCAGAGGGATAGCATCCTCAATCACTAGTAGCCACTCCTCAGCAGAAAACCTAGCATTTTTCTTGAGATTTCCTGTCTAATATAAAACCAGAGGTTTGATTAGTAATATCAAGGATCTAGCTGTTTCGATAATACCATTGTTAAAACAAATATCATTTCTATGTTTTCAAACAGTCTAGCATAAGATACTAAAAACTATAAAAAAAAAACCAGATCTATGTACATCAGGTAATTGTAAAGCAAATTGAACAATATCACCAAAAGTATTCCAATTGTGCATGCTATCTTGAATCTTGCCTAACCAAAACCTGTTGTATATTGTATATTGAAATAGCTGAACATTTAATTTTTTTTGTAAATTAACAACTTGACTAATTAAACTTAGTAGTTCTGCTTAATATTTTTGTTCTTTTTTTAGTTACTACAATTTTTTTAGTGTCACAAGCTGTCATAAATTTTTTGTACCGGGATAAAATTTAATTATTCTGAAAAAAAAAATCAAGACCAACATGTGAAAATGAAAATTCAAACTTATTTATTTTCCAAAAAGTTTAAAGATCAAATTTTGAATTTTCCAGTTCAATATGTACTGCAAACCCTTATACTATAGGAACTATTTTTACAAAAATTGTGGCCCAGACAAGAAACCGGAATTAACCAACAAAAACCCGATTTTTTAATTAATCGAAAATAAATAAATAAAATATCGCGATAGGGGATCGATTTGGTGAAATTTTGATATCTAGATAAACCAGAATTGATTATCCCATCCTGCTAATCTAAACCCATAACCCTTCTAACTTAATTAACTAATTAAGCAGCAGAGAAAAAAAAATGTGGGATGAAATAATCTATCCCGCCTATAATTTTTTTATTTTGTTCTTTTCTTCTTAGTTAATAAGTTAAGAAGAAGAAAAAAATGTGGGACGGAATAAATTAACCCATCTCACATTTTTTTCTCTCTTCTTAATTAATTAGATTAACGGTATTACGAATTTAAATTAGTGAGACAGAATAAATTGTTCCGTTCCGTGAAACAGAATAAATAATCCCGTTTTTATCTATATTTTGATTTCCATCAGAAATATCACTCTATTGCTATATTTTGATTTCCATCAGAAATATCACTCTATAGCGATATATTTTTTATTTTTATTTTCGATTAAATAAAAAAATCGGAACAAAAACTGCTCATCTTAAGGCCACGTCTACTGCTTATTAACCTCAATGTGAATATTTTTTCCTGCTACCTTATCAATTTTGCATTTTGATTCTGTAAATTGGAGGACCACTCTGAAAAGATATTTCTTTCAAATTCAAACAGAAAGCTCAAGTGGATCCGGATTATCAAACCAAACCCGATCCGCCACGAGCGAAAAAAGGTCTCTTCAGTCTATTTATCTTGGAAATATATCTGCTGTTATTACGATCTCAGCGGTTAATCTTTATCGAGATTGGCATATGAAAAAATAATTTCCTTGAGATTCGTGCGTGGAAAACTTTGAATGGTTGGGATCGGAATAACAGGGTTCTGTTATCCCTTTGAAATAACAGCAGATTTATTTCCATGATATCTTTCTTCCTCCTACATAAGAGCAAATATCTTCTCCTCTCTCTCTCTTTCTCCGTTGCATGCTTCACCAACTCAACTCTAAAAAAAGCAACCACACTTCCACTCATTCATTTATCTATCTCATTATCTCTCCACCCCCTCTTTCATCTTCTCAATTTCCTTTCTCTTAGACGCTATGGAGTGGCATAAGAAAGAGGAGATGGAGATGGAGATGCTACTCCAAGAGATTTCCTGTGGCCATTGCCATGGGTACGACGATGCAGGAATTTCTGACGGGTGGTCCTCGTCGTCTTCTGGTTCTATCTCTCCTTCCGATGGCAGTACAAGTGCAACTACACTAAGCTCCTCGTCGAGCTCTGATGGTGTCGCTTTGACAAACGCTCTCAGTGGTTTGTGGGTCTCGGATGAACCCGAACCCGATTTTGAGAGAGACCCGTTTGAGTATTCGTTGTTTCAGGCTGAAAATGGAGGTGCTTTGGAGAAAACAGAATTCAAAAATGAATTTGGTATGGGTGAATACTCTGTTTTTCCTCTTGAAGTTAATGTAACAGTACCATGGGTTAACAACCCTCAATTTGATGCCTCAATTCCCATAACAACCATTTCACAATTTAATCCTTCGTGCAATGCAAACACATTCGAACAATTTTCCCCGGAAAATTGTGATGTTCCAGTTTCAGTAAGTTACTACTGGAAACAAACAGAGTCTGTCGAGTGCAACAGCATAGACACGAGAAATTATTATTTGAATTCTGAAAATTTGCACGGTTTTAAAAGTAAGAAACTGAATGAAAGATTAATTACTGTAAAAGGTAATGTGTACTTATTTGCAAACGATCAAAATGGGTGTCGATTTTTGCAAAAGAAGCTTGAAGAAGGAAAGGAGTCTATTGACTTGATATTTAATGGGATACTAAGCCATATAATAGAGCTCTCAGTTAACCCGTTTGGGAATTACTTGATGCAAAAGATGATTCAACGGTGCAATGAGGAACAGAGGATGCATATTGTGGTTTTTCTGACTGGGGATCCAAGTGAACTTGTCAGAGTTTCTCTTAACATTCATGGGTAATTTTGCTATCATTTTTTTTTAGTTATTTTTTACCAGATACACCTGCAAACATGCAAAAACTTGATTCCTCTCAAATATTCATGGGCAAATTGAGAATTTATTTATAACAAAACTTTGGTGGGGTAAAGGCAATTTGCTGTTTCACAGCGAAAATAAATTTGTTGTAATCCCTAATCCAGTGAACAGTACATTGAAATCTCTGCAATCTTGAATCTAGCTGTCAAATAAGTCTGCAATTTTTTCATGAACGCATCTCGAAACATTTCGACAGCTGGATTCGGATTGCAGGGATTTCAGAATCATTGTTCACTGGTCTCGGTTTACAGCAGATTTGGATCCTTTCACAGCTTGCATGTGTAGTGCTGTACAGGATATTTTGAGGTTTGGCAGGAACATATTTGAAAATATCAAGTTAAATTTAAAACTTTTCTTCAGGACTAGGACAGTACAAAAATTGGTGGAAACTATTAAAAGGAAGGAAGAGATCAGTTTAGTCATGTCGGCACTTCAGGCTGGATTTTTGGATATTGTAAAGGACCTTAACGGAAATCATGTTATACAACAGTGCCTTCAATCTTTTGATGGGGACGATAATAAGGTTAAAATTAATTATTCATGTTTCAAATAAGCATCTATACATGTCAATTTGATGTTGGTATCCTTTATCCAGCCAACTATCACACTGTTGTCAAAAACTGTGAGGGTTGGTCAGTACTCTGAGATACTGGTAGGCACCAGCTAGCATTCAGTGAGTCTTGTGGAGCATTTTTTGGAAACAAAATAGAACATCCTACTTTGGATTCAAACCTTTTTGCATTGGCAAGTTGATATTGATTATAACCACTCACAATTCAATCCATAAATCATTATCAGTGTGTAAAATTTCTGGTAAGCTCTGGAAATTTTCCCTGAACTTTATCCAGCTGCTAATTACTGTGCCTATATAAAAGTACCATTGTGGAGCTTTTGGATAAATTTGCAACCAGCCTCTCTAGTAATTTTAAGCTCAAATTCCTTTGTCTCAGAAGCAGTTCAAAGCTCAGGGTCAAAATAGTCAAATAAAAAAATATTTTATTGAAATATAATTAATTTGGATTTTTATTAATTTTTTTAACCAACTTCTCTTTAGTTAATCTTTGATGCTGCCATTAAACACTGTGTGGAGATATCAACCCACCAACATGGCTGTTGCGTCATGCAGAAGTGCATCGCGCATTCTTCTGAGAAACACCAAGAAAGATTGATTGATGTCATCTGTGCAAATGGCCTAGATCTTGCTAAAGATTCTTTTGGGTAAATTTCAAGAACTTTTTGTTTTCTATGTAGTGTGGGTATAGGTACACATTCTGTTAACTTTGCACAAATATCAGTGCAAGCATTATTTATCTGACATGATAAATGGTTTGCCTATCGGATAATATAGCTGTTTACAGAACAGGCTGATTCTATGTACCAGTACTGATATTCATATGGGTACCACCCAAGACCAGCATAATTACTTGACCAGTACAGCAACTAGCCAGTGCAGTATTGCATTGAAGTACTGATGTATGGAGACAAAATATTTGATATATGGTGTCAGGTGATCAATTTTGATAATAAAATTAAAAATATTTCAATTTGTGAAACCAGCTAATAAAGAAATCATATATGCAAAAATAATCTCCTTCTGACTCTCATGAATCTTGTTTCTCAGGAACTATGTCGTGCAATATCTCCTAGAATCAAAACATTCTTCGGCACTCACGAAATTAGCAAACCAGTTTGAGGGGAAGTATCAACAGTTGTCAGCGCAAAAGTTCAGTAGCAACGTGGTAGAGAAGTGCCTCAAGGTTTTTACTGATTCTGACAAGGCTAAAATAGTATTTGAGCTGTTGGCTGTACCTCAGTTTGAGCTCATGCTTCAGCATCCATATTCCAACTATGTTATTCAATCTGCTCTTCAATATTCCAAGGTACAAATGTTAACTTTTTTCCTCTTAAAGAATAATAAATTGGATAACAAGATATTTTTTTTTGAAGAAGAAAAATAGGGATTTGAATCTGTTGAAATCCGAGATCCCAGCCATCAAACTGTTTTGAGATGCACAGAAAAAGTTGAACGGCTGGGATCTCGGATTTCAGGGATTTCAGGAGACTCGGATTTAAGCAGATTTAAATACGAAAAATAGAGGTCTAGCCTCTATGTTCCATTAAATTGGATAACAAAATAATTCATCATTGAAGTATTAAGAAGATTACGTGAAAGAAACATTATTTCTATAATAAAACATAATTAAGAAAAGCCATTCAATCAAATAATGGGCAGTATATATTTCCTTCCAGTTTTACCCCTCATGGATTCCCTTGCCGAACCTATAATTTATTTTACATTTTATCTTCTTAATTTGTAGGGTTCTTCAAATGCGGCACTTGTGAATGCAATCAAACCACATGCTACTGCTCTTCGAACAAATACATATTGTAAGAGAATCTTTAGACGAGCTCTGCTGAAGAAGTAAATTAAGTTTTCGGTTCTGTTGTTATTTTTGTTTTTGGGTTTTGATGTGAATGCCAGAGAGTACGTAAAGGCGTATAAAATTGTAAAAAGAAGCATAATTAATGAAGCATATTGATTATTTGATGTTTTTTCATCGTGTAACCTATGTATTTTTTTTTTCCTTTTGTATACAATCTTGGACTCAAAGTCAGATGGTCAAAATTTGTTAGCAAATAATAATGTTATTTTAAGTTAAAAAAATTTATTTACTAATTAATCACTTTAACTAAAGTATTGGACTAGTCAAATGAAGATTATGGTGCCAATTGGAACCGAATCTCCTGCACCCCATGGGCAGAAAATTTCTACCCCTAAAATCACTGATACATGAATCCGAAGTGGATCCAGAGCAAAACTGTATCCAATATTTAAATATCAAAATTGATTCCGAATTCACGTGTCAGTAACTTTAGAAGCAAAATTTTCTGCCCAAAGAAGGGCCAGGGATCCGGTTCTGTGTCAATTAAATCTAATCAAATAGTTCAATGGATTCGGTAGCAGATCTAGAAAGGCCACTTTTTAAAAAAAAAGAAACGAAAAGGTTGCTTATTAAGAGTATGCCATTGTGATGCTTTATTTCTTTATTCTCCGACGGTTCATGGCCGTTTCTTCTTATTGGGCCCTTATTAAACCCATTAATACTCTTGAAAGAGTGAATGTGCTCCTACTAGTGATAAGCTGGTACGTGACAAAATGCAAAGGGAAAATATATGAAAGAAAGAAAGGAAAAACAAAAGGTTCGACAAAACCACATGTCCATAACACATTAAATAGCACTAGACATAATCTTTCTTCACCACTTGCATGTCAGATGTGCGCAGCAATTGAAAGTTTGGAACCACATCTCTATCCGTATTTATACGAACAAGTTGAAAATAGCCGTGAGTCGATTTGCAAGCACCACTTGATAGCCCCCTTTTTTCTCAATTCTCTCTCTTTCTTGATCTCACGGTTTCTGGAAGCCGGGTTTATAGGTTATTCAGTTCTTAACTGAAAAATGAACTGTTGTATGGTTATATAACAAATTTTCAGTTGCAATCTATCTGTCACACTCTTTTTTAGGATTTTCAGAATCCGAATTCTGAAATTAATTATATTAATGTCAACACAGTTAAATAGAATAATGAAATCTATTAATTTCTGCCCAAATAATTGACCCATAGGACATTTCTAATATATTACTACAAAAAGACTCCCTAACTGTTGGTATTGAGAAATACCACACAAAAGTAGCTACTAAACCAAACCTAGAAATATTCAACATCTTTTTGACTCACAAAACACATAACACCCTCAAACAAAAACAAAAGTCTAAGATTTAGAACAGCATATATCAGATACAAAACAATATTCAAATAAGCCCCTATAAACTTAAAAATACACTATTAGTTAGAAAAGAGCCACCATCCATATCTTCACTTGAATCTTCCACCGGAGTACTCAACCTAGTCCCTGTGCCAAGCAGAGGGATTGAACCCAGTGTAGCCTCCGTGAAACTGATCATTGTAGATCCTATTAGGTCCTTCAAATCACAAGGAAAAATTAAATACCAGTAATATAATTTGTTATCTTTAATCAAACATTAAAAGAACTGATATATAAGTTTCCAGATAGGCATCAACATTCAATTTATAACAAAAGAAAAACTTTAGACTGACCATGGAATCTAATAAATATAACTTGCGTGAGGGTCACCGAAACCTGCTTATTCCACTCCGAAGTCGTGTCAATGCCTTTAATATTGTTCGTCATATATGTGTGAGCCTACATTTTTAAAATAAATTATCAGAAAATATCTAAAGCTTATTGGTAACACAATCAACTCAAGCTTATAGTGGTACCGTAATTGGCTGGTAGGTAAAACATTTTCATACAAGCAAGTAATCATACAATTAGAGAAAATTGTGCAGGATCTCTACATGTGCCCTGAGACCCACTGATCGAAGCTTGTCTTTCAGAATTCCTGGGGGATGATCTTCATGATTTACCAATCACTTGGTAAAGAACACTTATATATGCTTCATTGTCAGTCAGCCAACTTTTGACTGGAAGAATTCATCTGTGCTCCGAGAATACTTTGTAATGGAAAAAGATATTAAGGATATAACTACTGTTAAGGGATTGAGCGAATAGAACTAACTTTTGATAAAATTGGGATAATGATAGGATTTCTTCACTCCAAATTAAGGACTTCTATGAACTGCAATTTCAAATATACACATAATGGTTATTACATAGAAAAGCTGAAAAGGTTTTCAAAATGACCAGAAATATTGCTAATTCTGAGTATCACTTATTTAACAACAGAATATAACTGTAGACATAATAGTATTATCAGTATCTGACTACAATCCCATGTATCAGTAAAAAATGACACCAAAGCAAAAAAAAATAATTTAACTAACTGAATCAGTCAGCAAGATGCTTATCCCAAATCCAATACTTGTATTTCAATATTTCCATAATAAAAGAACTTGTATATAAGTTTGCAAATGGCGGCAATCAATTTACAAGAAAAGAAAATCTACAGACTCACCTGCTTGAGAGATTATTCTACTTGAAATCAGATTGTACTAGTCTCAAGCCTTCCGTACAAACATTGCTATCTGCTTCTTTCTCTATCTACTCCCTTTTGCACTTGAATGAGCAGAACATATCCAATTCGACAGGAGCTTATAGCTAGCTTGTTTAGCATGCTAGAGAAAGGAAAAAAATATTAAGAAGCAGCTTAATCAGCACCTTTTTTTAAGGCTTTTGCAGTTAAACAATCAATGTGTTATTGTCTTTTACAAAATGGACCCTGAAAATTTTATATATTACTGTTACACTTGGTTGTTATAGACAACATCTACCACAATCATCAGTGAAATTAAAAATTCTGCAGAAAGTACAAGAAAAAAGTCAGGTCAAATTTAACCATTGTGACTACATAATGGCTACTCATCTCCATTTCATATTGGAAATTTTTACCTGCAATTGTGAGTTCTTAATAATTCCTGTGTAGATCATCTCAGATTAAGCTGGCCAAAATAGTTGTCAAGAAAATACTTCCCCCCATGATGCACCTACTGCTAGATTGTGAATCATTTGTTGAACCTGTAAGTGAGTATTATGTCAAAATCAGATATCAGATAATTATGACTTCCACCTAAGAGCATAACTTAATCTTAATTTGTGCAATACTAATGACTGTTAAAATTATGTCTAGTTGGCATTAAACAAAGATGCAAATCAGAAAACAAAAAAGGAAACATTTGCGAACAATTTAATGTCTATTGCATTTCTTGTGTTTATTAAATACAATAAAATAAAATAAAATATACTGATGGATACCAATCGAGCAATCAGTTGAACAAATTTTGTAATTAAATCTTGATATGCATGAATTACGTTGTAAGCCTATTTTATTCTACCTTTATAATTTATTATGCTGCAAGATTGCTCTTTATAAGTGAAATAAAAACATTTGAATACAAAATTGAAGTGCTCTATGTGGATGAACTATACCTGATCAGATGGAAATTATGAGGCATATAGGTTTAGGATCACGCTGAAAAGCAACTGATTTTGCATGGTGGAAATGACAGTGCTAAATTTTTTAATATGTCGGACCTTCTTTCTTCTCCAAACTCTGAAACTGGAATCTCAGAAATCAGGTGCCGATACTTCCCATACTTTTGAAAATGCCTTTCTATGTGGGGACAACCTCCTACACAAAGTTGATTGAGGTTCTTTAGGTGCTGTAATAGACCTTCGGGAAGAACCTTTATCTTTGGGCACCATCTGATCTCAAGTTGCTCAAGTGATTTAAGTCCTTCCATTCTTTCTGGAAGACTTTCCAAGTTGTTGCAGCTAATAATGGAGAGTTTTTTCAGACTGCCGAAGTCTCCAATGTTCTGTGGTAAGGAGTTCAAGCTTCTACAAGAAGAAATATCCAAGATTTTTAGAGCTGTGAAGTTCCCCAAACATTGGAGCTTCGGACAACTAAAAATGTACAGTACTTGAACTGATGATAATAATTTGGGAATTTCAACCAGATTTGGACAGCATGAAATATCTACATATTCAAGAATAGGTAATAGCACTTCTGTGGTCGACCTCCCAACTGGTGACTCCAGTTGTGACCCAAGAAAATTCGGGCATGCTTTCACTCTAATAGATTTTAGACAGTTCAAACTTCTAAACACTTCCTCTGGCCAATATATAAGATTGTCACATTCCTCAATGCACAAATAATAAAGAAATGTAAAGCACTTCTAGAGCCATAGGGACGTATTCCCTGGAATATTTGATACGTTTGAGATTTCCAGTGCCCGACATTTTATTGGAGTTATACTGTCCTCCCCCTCCTTCGCACCTAGTGGTACAATGTTGTTGTAATTTCCCAAAAATAGCTCATTAAGAGATTCGCTTGGTTGAAAAGAAAGAGTTTCATTTCTATCGTGGCTCTCAACTGAGAGTTTGTGCAATGTAGTTAATCCTACTGCAAAGCATGATAAACTTTTGTTTCCTTTAACAGTCATGCTCGTGAGCAAAGGTACAATTGGTATTGCAGTCAGCTTAGGGCAGTTGGTGACTTCTAGTGTTGTGAGCTCAGGAAAAAACAGTGATGACTTATTGCCAACTTCACCTTCACACCAACTGCATATCTCTGGCATTTCAGATAATACCATTTCTTTCAATGATGGAAAAGCTACCCGTGCACCTTCACCACCTTCTGCACTAGTTGATGCAGTATAGCAAAGATGCCTCAAGTTATCCAATTGTTTTAACTTGAGAATTTGAAGAAAAGGTACAATTGGTATTGCAGTCAGCTTAGGGCAGTTGGTGATTTCTAGTGTTGTGAGCTCGGGAAAAAACAGTGATGACTTGTTGCCAACTTCACCTTCACACCAACTGCATATCTCTGGCATTTCAGATAATACCATCTCTTTTAATGATGGAAAAACTACCCGTGCACCTTCACCACCTTCTGCACCAGTTGATGCAGTATAGCAAAGATGCCTCAAGTTATCCAATTGTTCTAACTTGAGAATTTGAAGAAAAGGTAGCTTTTCAACTGGTGGTACTTTCATGCACTCTCTACATTCAATTATATACAACTCAGTTAGATTTTCTAATATCTGGTAATCTGTCAACCAGAATGGAAGCTTATCTCCTCCATATTCTTCGATTCGCAGAACCTTCAATTTGTTGCATGGTTTAAGAGCATCTAGCACTTCAACAGGATCGCCATGCAATACCTCTGTATCATTTGATTCTCGTAGTAAGGTTCCATACCTCTTTGACATTCCCCAGCATAATGCTAAATCATCTAGATTTTGTTTAGCCATCAGATTTGCTTCCCTTGCATCAACAACATGCTTAATTTTCCTTAAATTGTAGAGATGTAATTGGCCATGGAGATTATTCAAGTTATTGAGCTCCCTAATACCATTACCGGCATCAATCCCAACAACGTATGTTGTTAGTATTTGCAAGCAACTTAGCTGTCCTAAACCTTCTGGCATGCTTCTTAATTCATAACACCTAATATAGAGATGTTGAAGGTTATACAAATATCGCATTCCTTCTGGTAACTTTTCAAGATCATGACATTCGAGCCTTAGGGTCTGCAAGAGATAGAGAGTGCTTAACGTTTCAGGCAATGATTTCATATTAGAAATGTTAATCTCCAGACATCTCAAGTGTTTCATCCTTTCAGGGGTAATGATAGTTTTCCCAATTTTCCATCCATCCAATTCTAATATACGCAAAGAGTTTGATTTTTCAAATCCAATATTTTTCAAATATCTAGAATAAGAATGGTAAATGAAGCTTCGGATAGAAGGGAAATAATCAATGACTTTGTTAATATCTACGATAGGTGTCATTACTGAAATATGGTGGACATTAATTAATTGCTGGTTATGTTGGACTGGTACTTGTGATATATATTGACACTTGTCACCCATGATGGATTGAGCAAGGTCATGCATCATATCATGCATTTTGCACGTGGTTTTAGACCATTGCCCTCCTCTTCTTGATTGTCTAACTTCCTGGAAAAATGACCTCCAAGTCAATTCAATAAAAATATCATTGCCTTTTATTTCAAGGCTACTGGACCCATCAGATGGAATAAATCCATGTGCCATCCAATATTGGATCAATTTATCTTTGTCCATCTCATAATCCTTGGGGTATACTGCACAGAAAGCAAAACACAGTTTCATGTTTGGAGGCAAGTGGTCATAACTTAGCCTCAATACTGGCAAAACCTCATCTCTAAGAGGCCTTTGTTCGCATTTCTTGCTTTCTTCGAGTACAGCCAACCACTCTCGAACCTCAGACTTAGAACTCATTAAGCTACTGAGTGCATTAATAGCCAGTGGCAATCCCTGACAATTCTGAACCATCTTTCTACCAATCTCAACCAGCTCTTGGCATTCTATTACCCCCTTGCTAAATGTCTTTTTGTGAAATAAGCTCCATGAATCCTTCTTATCTAAGCATTCCAAATTATGACTCTCTACCGTACCCATTATAGCAGCCACTCTGCTGCTCCTTGTGGTAACTATTATAGCACTCCCAGAATCACCATAGTTTAACCGAGTTCTCAGCCGCACCCACGCTTCGTCATTCTCATTCCAAATATCATCTAACACAAGGAGATATCGTTTTCCACTTAAAACCTTACGTAAATGCTTCTGGAACAACTCCATGTTATCAACAGGAAGTTTGCATTTCTCCTCAACTAATTCAATGATTGATTTAACAACATGAGCAATATTAAACTCTTTAGACACACAAACCCATAATAGCAAGTTAAAATATTCTTTCACTCTAGGATCATTGTACACCAGTTGAGCTAGAGTAGTCTTGCCAAGCCCACCCATGCCAACTATCGGAACAACCGTGAGATCATTGTTTTCACGCTCTTCGAGTAATAATTGCACTACCTTCTCCTTATCTTTGTCCCTTCCCACAACTCTTGATTCATCCACATCAGAATCAGTTATGATCGAATTGGCCGCGTGCACCATCTGACGATGAACAAAACCAAACCTCCCCATCTGGACAACAAGATAATCTAGCCTCCCCAAAACTTTCTTCAACTTCCCACTCATCTTATAGAGAAGCACAGCAGGAATTTCACGAGAAAAGAAGGCACTTACATCACGACTGGAATCACGACTGGAATCAAAGCTTTCCTCATCACGACTGGAATCACGACTGGAATCACGACTGGAACAAAGCTGACAGCAGTAGATCTGCCATTGCTGGTTAATTTGGAAGTTACAGAGAGGTTGATTCTTATCTCAATTTTGTGTGTAGGATGGTTTTTGAGATAACAGAGAATTTGTTTAAAAGAAATGGTTTGCAGACTTTGCTGACTGCGTCCATATTATTATCTGCTGTTATTAAAAAAAAATAAGCAGGAATCTGCTCTTCTGATCTTAACCATTCAAATTTTCCTAACTGTGTATTTTAATGAAGAAAATTTTCATGCGTGAATCTCAAAGAAAATTAACGGTTAAGATCTGAATAACAGGTTACTGTTATTCTTTTAAAATAACAGCAGATTTGTTTCGGACTTGTAGTTGTAAAGCAGCAATCAGTCTTATGACCCACCATTGGAAGTTAGTGCCGCTCCAGTGCAAAAAAGGAGCATAGGCCCCGCAGAGCAACAATCAACTAGGGCATTGGACCCACTGACCAAGGAACCAAATCAACCAATCGAAATCCGTCTCCTCTCCTCAAAGCACATGCTGAAATTGATACATAATGTGTGTGCTGCACGGAAATAAATCCGAAATTTTTATTAATCGCAATTAAATAAAAAAATTATCGGAAAATAGAGGAGATTTAAAAAAAAAAATAGAAATATAAATAGATCTCATCCTACTTAATCACTCGGTCTGCTAAATAAACAAACTAAATAGCAAAAAAAAAAAAGTCTGGATGGATTAAACCATCCCATCCGGCACCCAAAAAAAATATGGACTTTTTTCATGTGAGTGCTTTGCCTTCTTTATTTCTTTCTTTCTTATTTTTTGGGATGCTGGACGGGTTGGTTTAACCCGTCCTAGAATTTTTGTTTTTGATGTTTAGTTCATTTAGTACTTAGTAGATTGGTGATTAAGTGGGACGGGATAATTTAACCCGTTCCACAAGATGGGATTATTTAAACCGTTCTACTTATATTTTGAAATTTTCTGGAATCTCTTATCTTTTCCGATATTTTTTTATTCAATTTCGATTAATAAAAAAATCAGGAAATAAATCGGCTGTGATTCCAATCCCAACCGATTATAGCGATTCCAATTCAAACCGATTATATATTTCAAGATTTGTGCATAAAAATTAACTTTTTTTTTAGATTTGTGTATTTTAATAAATGAACGGTTGAGATTGGAATCGCAGGATCCTGCAATCCTTTAGAATCGCAGAAGATTAATATCCGAGCTTCACATGTATATGCGTTCATACCAGCGTTAAGACAAACTATTGCAAACGAGGTCTCATTTTGTTCATTTGTCACAGGATTACACGGAATGGTATTTGATGGAAATGGGAACTAACTTTTGAAAAAGTTGGAACTCATGAGTACAGGTACGCACAAAATTAATTATGAGAATGTGTTGAAATGACCGTTCGGTTGTATCATGGGATTAGTTGTAAGAAATTCTAATTTATTTTAAAAATGTCTCTCTATTTTAATTTTTAACTTATTTAAAATAAGAATTTTTTTTTTTAATAATTAATGCGATAACGGGTTGTACAATTTTTCATATATTTAAATTTAAATAATTTATAAAAAATAAACAAAATTTTACGAATGGTGTTTTAAGCAAATTAAAATATTTTTTATTTTCAAATTTTGGATTTGTCAATTTTTTGTTTTTTTCTGAATAAGTTCGCAAAGACTCAACAAAAATTTTAACGCTGTGTATCTACTCAGTGTTTGTTTGTTTATTAGTTTTTTATTTGTTTTGTAAAGTAGAAAATTAGTTATATGTATCCTTATATTTCTATTACATTTTCAAAGGTACCTCTATCAAGAACAACGAATGCAAGTTTGGATATAAATCCTAGTTCAAGTAATATAACGCTGCAAGTCATTTTAATTTACTAACGAGTGCCAAAGTTCCGAGATATTGTTAGTCCCACAAGTTCTATTAAATTTAAAAGGAAGTTGTTATATATATCATTTGTCTTGTGTGTGTCGAGTGAATTCGAGTGAGGAACACGACAGGAATTAGGCCACGTGGAGAGATGACATAATCAAAACATTCCACGTGAAGAGTGTGGGAGGGAAGAGAAAATTGGGAGCGAAAAAATTGCCAATTTTTTTTTATTAATAGGAAAAATAAAATAAAAATAAAGATAATGAGGAATAATTTCGATAAATTTTGAAATCTAAAAAAAAAGTTATGTTTTGTTATAAACTATAACAATCAGTTAATCTAATTGAATATTCGCTAATTAACTAAAAAAATACTGTAGCTAGCTGTTATGGACAATAATAAATAGCTACAGTGTTTTCTTTTTTACATCAAAAAAAATACTGTAGAGCTATGGTAAAAAAAATACTGTAGCTGATCGTTATCGTCTATTACGGCCAGATTTTTTTTAACGCGTTAATTAGCGGTAATCTAATTTCGCTAATCAGGCCGTTGTGGTCTATCACGTTTTTCCTACTTTTGAAATTCTCTTTAAAACCTTCCCCAAATCCAATATTTTTTTATTTCTTTTCTTATTAATAAAAATTTCGGGAAAAAATTGAGTCTAACATGATAATTTTTTTCCCATAAAAATTAATTGAGATGGGAACAATGGAGAATAACCCATGGGCTGATTTTGGGAAATAACAGTACTGCCGAGCAGGAAATTTTAATTTTATTTTGCTCGAACCCATCAAATTCCCAGCAAGAATTTGACTACAAAACAGAGCCTTAATATATATATTTTGTTTTCTTATATATTTTATAAGATATACATAGCGGTTTGTAGTTTGTCACGATAAAAAGGTTCAATGATATGAGTAATGGCTAACACAATAGTAATCTTACAAAATTATTTCTATTTAATATATAAATTTTTCATAGGAAGGAGATTATTTAACCATCTTTTTTTGACAATTTTGACAATGTAATTTTAGAATTAAAATCAAAATTGAAGATTTACTAGCCAGAGGTCTTACTACTAGGGGTGTAAACGGAGCGGATTCGGAACGGATAATGCTGATACCATATCCACATCCACATTTCAATGAGCGGATACGAATACGGATACGGATAGTAAACAAATGTCAAAATGTAAAACCAAATCCACCTTAAACGGATACGGATAGGAGCGGATAATCCACGGATACGGATACAAAACGAATAATTGTCGGATACTTGAGTCATATGAACTTTAAGATATAAATATTAATTAACAAATTTAAATATGAAATAAATGAATAATTTATTGGCAAAATTATTGCATATGTTTATCTAAATTTAGTTTGGAACAAATTGAAAGCGGATTTGAATGGATATATCTGAATCTGTTTTCACTTTTCAGGGTTTAGAGAATCAAACAAAAATAATAAATACATCAAAATATTTTATGAGATGAAATGATGGGATGAGAGCCTGGGTCCCACATCGGACCCCCTCGTGCTTGTCATTTTCTCAGTTTTTGTCCATCCAGATTCATTTGTTTTATTTACGCTTTAACGGGCCAATAGTGAGAAGCCACGTAACAGTGTGAGGATCCGTTAAATTTAGAACACCAAAGCGCGTAGTAAAGTCAGCGAAATTAAGTTGTCCGGATCTCCGGTGCTTAGTCCCACAAGGAAATGGAAAGAGCGGAGGGAGCGTTATATAAGTTCCTGACTGGCGAAAGATCTCAGAAAAGCCGAGAGATGAGAGACGGATTTAGTTGCGGATATCCGTTCCTTTTTCGGATCTGAAAATATATCCGTATCCGGATCAAAACTGAAAATGAAAAAATTATCCGCTCCGTTTCTGGGAATTATCCGAATCCGTTTCCAGATTAATCCGTTTAATAAACGCATTCGGATTAAAGTGCATTTTATAATCCGACTCCGCTTACACCCCTACAGTCCCTTTTGAATTGCATTCGGTGAATGTTAGTTTCCTTTTGAATTGCATTCGTTGAATGTTAGTTTATGAACCAATCGATATGTTGTTGGTACTAAAATTATTTGGCTAATTCAGTTAGATTGTGAGTACTATAATAATACATGTGAAACGAAAGAAAATAAGAGAAAATCTTTTCAGAACAAAATTATGGGACTATGAAAAGCACCAAAGTAAATCATGGTTTGACATTCTTTGAGGTTATTTTGGCATTTATATGTGAATTCACTTTTATTGCTTTTCATTGTTGATTTTAGTTTTTTTTACGAGAGAATTGTATTGGAGAGATTCTTCAGCAATAAATAGAGTTGCACAAAAAAGAGACGCGAATTAGGAATGGGGATTGTAGAAAAAAGGGATTGCGATATTTGAGAAACTAGACAAATCTAAAAAATTAATATCCGACTTTATATCTTTTTCCAGTATCCAAATGAATAATGGAAATGAAAATACTATAAAATGATGATAAACTTATAAAATGATGATAAACTTCTAATGAGCTTCGGCTAGCTAAATAGACGTCAACAGCATAACTAAAAGAATATCATAGTTCCCTTGATCCATAAAAAGTTGGTCAAATGAGAAAATTAGAACCATATTTTCCATTTGTGTAATTTAAATCTTCAAATTGCAAATAAATTAAGTATCAGCCTGATCAGCACCGCACCAAGTCAGAATGCATTATTGGTACCAATACTTCTATGTTCTTTTTTATTGAGACTGAAATTGTGTCTAGTAAGAAGGATGATAATTACAGGACCTGATGTAATACAAAAATTTTGGTTGCCACGCCAAATTTTAGTTCATTTCAGATTTCATTGTTTCAACAGCTTGACTGATGCTTTTTTTCAGTGGCCTTTTGGAGCTAGACCTGGATTAATCAGTTTACCGTGTTTTAATGATTGTATCAGCAACAACACCATACCTTTCCTGGTATCAATTATACTTTATTACAGTAAGAATTGAATGAAATTGTTATATTAGATTACACATCTTACGTTTTGTTGAGAGATGGAAGATGCAAAACTTCTGATGGGATCTCTCCACTTAATCTATTTAGGTTTACATCGAAAAATTCAAGCAATTTTAGAGGTGTGCCTCGCATTGCTTTGGCAATAGCTGTTTGAGGCACATGGAGAAGTATATAAGATTTAGATAAGAAAACTACATAGAACAACAGCTAATGAGAGAAATAGTGTGAAAGTATCATATAAAACAATACAAAAACAATTAATACAGGTAGAAGTATTAGATTCTTGTGTCAGACAATTATGGTGTCAGCTTATCAAATCAGAATGCCTACTCTCTGGCAAGCTACACACCCGCTCCTAAGCAAGGACTACACAGCAAAGGAGAAGTCTCTATTCTTGATTGCACACTTTGTCATATGGAGGGAACGATGCGCAAAGGTGTTTAGGGACTCCAAAAGCACAATACCGGAGTTAATGGCACAAATCAGAGAACAGTGGAATCTAACCTCGGGCACGTACCAGTAAAACAGGGGAGAGAGTGCTGTGCAAGGCCTACTTGTTTTCTTTTTCTGTTTTTATTTTGCCAGTATTTAGTTTTTTAGTTTTTTAGAGGGAAGCTCCACTGGAGCACCCAAGTAGGATCTATCTTTTTGAAAAAAAAGATTACTTGTTTTGTACCATGACTCATGTAACGAAGCAATTATCAATCTAATAGAGGCTTGACCTCTGTTTTCTTTTCAAAAAAAAGTATTAGATTCTTGTGCTATATGAGACAAGATAATAAATATATTTACAATTAATTTAACCAAAGATGTAAAACTGTTTGTATGGGGCTAATGCTATTCTTTACTTTCTTTTCCTTTGTTGTCGTCACTGCTATAGACATGAGAAAGCATGTTAATTACTCTTTTGAAAAAAACAATGATTTTGTACCTATCTTAAAAAATAGTAAAAATTTTCAAAAATTATAAAATTTCATAACAAAGCATATTTTAGTATGCGGATCGATAGTTTGGACTTTGAAAACCTTGATATAACTTCCCTCATTTTATAAATGTTAGACAATTTAATAAAACTAATGACTATATTAATCTTTTTTAAGGTTTTGGAGACAATACTATTTTAATAGAGGAGGGTTCTAATACCTCATGCCTTTTATACTTCATGTTTTATATGTTTGTTTTCGAAGTTCAAACTGTCAATCCAAACTGCTTAACATGATATCTATACTAAAATATGCTTCTGAAAAAAAAATTATAATTTTTGAAATTTTTTTGCTAATTTTTAAGATAGGTACAAAATCACTATTTTTTTACTATTCAAAAACAATGATTTTCTACCTATCTTAAAAAAATAGTAAACAATTTATAAAATTTGGTCGTCAAGCATATTTTAGTATGAATATCATATTGAGTTTGAATTTTGAATACGAAAATATAAAGCATGAGGTGTGATGAGGTGTGAAAAGTATGAGGTATTGGAACCCTCTCATTTTAATAATAACAAAATAATAATATTGAAAACGTATTGATGGGCCGTTTAATGGGTTAACATAATATTACATCATGCATTAATTAGTTTCACTTTTAAAGTAAAGATTATCAATATCATATCAAGCATGATTTATGTATAATAAACAAATGCAATATTTTCATGTCAAATTCTAAATAATTTGATATTTTTTCTCAATAAATTTTTGTATAATTTTTTGAAACTTATAAATAATTGAAGAAATGCAGTAGCAAGTATAAATACATTAAAAAAATTGAAACTTATGCGTTTACTTTTTGTCTATTTCTAAAAAAAAATAGAAGTCTAGCCTCTATGTTCCATTAAATTGGATAACAAGATAATTTATCATTGAAGTATTAATTAAGAAGATTACGTGAAAGAAACATTATTTCTATAATAAAACATAATTAAGAAAAGCCATTCAATCAAATAATGGGCAGTATATATTTCCTTCCAGTTTTACCCCTCATGGATTCCCTTGCCGAACCTAATTTATTTTACATTTTATCTTCTTAATTTGTAGGGTTCTTCAAATGCGGCACTTGTGAATGCAATCAAACCACATGCTACAGCTCTTCGAACAAATACATATTGTAAGAGAATCTTTAGACGAGCTCTGCTGAAGAAGTAAATTAAGTTTTCGGTTCTGTTGTTATTTTTGTTTTTGGGTTTTGATGTGAATGCCAGAGAGTACGTAAAGGCGTATAAAATTGGAAAAAGGAGCATAACTAATGAAGAATATTAATTATTTGATGTTTTTTCATCGTGTAACCTATGTAGTTTTTTTTTCCTTTTGTATACTATCTTGGACTCAAAGTCAGATGGTCAAAATTTGTTAGCAAATAATAATGTTATTTTTTAAGTTTCAAAAATTTTATTTGCTAATTAATCACTTTAACTAAAGTATTGGACTAGTCAAATGAAGATTTAATGGTGCCAATTGGAACCGAATCTCCTGCACCCCGTGGGCGGAAATTTCTACCCCTAAAATAATTGATGCATGGATCCGAGGCGGATCCGGAGCAAAACTATATCTAATATTTAAATGTCGAAATTTACTCCGGACTCACGTGTTAGTAACTTTAGGAGCAAGAATTTCCTGCCCACAGAAGGGTAAGTGATCTGATTTCGTACCAATTAAGTCTAATTTAATGGTTCAATGGATTCGGTGGCAGATCTAGAAATGTCACTTTTAAAAAAAAAAAAAAATGTTGCTTATTAAGAGTATGCCATTGTGATGCTTTATTTCTTTAGGCTGTGTTTTACAACCAGGAGGTAAATCTCTCATTAAAGAAGGGGAAACCTCTCCTTAAAGAGAAACCCATCATTAAAGGGAAGGAAGTGGACGCGACGAGGGAGACACAGCTGTGAGTCGATTTGCAAGCACCACTTGATAGCCCCCCTTCTTTTTCTAGGTTCTCTCTCTTTCAAGAATTGAAAACATTAATTAGCACTAACATAATCTTTCTTCTCTTTCTTGATCTCACGGTTTCTGGAAATCGGGTTTATAGGTTATTTAGTTCTTAACTGAAAAATGAACTGTTGTATGGTTATATAACAAATTTTCAGTTGCAACCTATCAGTCACACCCTTTTTCAGGATTTTCAGAAACCGAATTCTGAAATTAATTATGTTAATGTCAACGCAATTAGATAGAATAATGAAATCTATTAATTTCTGCCCAAATAATTGACCCATAGGACATTTCTAATATATTACTGCAAAAAAAATAGAGTTTTATCAGTATTTGACTACTTTTGAAAAACTCGCCAAAAACAATAATTTAACTCTGATGATTTAGTCAACAATTGATATAATGCTCACTTCTGGAAAGTCCAAGTTCGACTTGGAGTTTGCTCTGTTCTTTCCGAAATTTTTATTAATCGAAATTAAATTAAAAATATCGAAAAAGAGGAGAGATTTCAGAAAATTTCGAAATCTAAGTAGAATGGATTAAATTATCTCGTCCCACTTAATTAAAATCCTGTCTCCAAATTCAATTAACTAAACCAAACTAAGCAGTAAAAAAAAAATTAAATTAGATACGGTACAAAGCATTACATCCGACTAAAAAAAACAAAAATAGTCCAGGGACGGTGCAGATCTTCCTATCCCTGCACGATACATATATTTTTTGCCTTGCCTTGTCACTCATTTGCATGAACAATAGATAGGTGGATTCTTGTGATGTGGAGCCCCTCTTTTCCTACTAAAAAATTGCGATGTGGTAGAGTTACTACTTATCTCTGACTTGGGGAGTGATTTGATAGGGCAAAAATAAAGGAGACCAAAGGATTGACTTTTGTCTCCAATAATCTCAATACACTCAATTCTTATCTCTGTGATTTGAAAGGACAAAAACAAAAGAGACCAAACTATCAAAATGGAAAATATATGTACAGTCCAGGAACGGGAAGATTTGTACCGTCTCTGGACTTTATTTATTTATTTTTATTTTTTTGGGACAGACGGGATGCTTACCCTCCTTCATCTAATTTTTTTTTACTGCTTAGTTTGGTTTAGTTAATTGAGTTTGGAGACAGAATTTTAATTAAGTGGGACGGGATACATTGTCTCGTCTCGTCCGTAGGAACAGAATAATTTAACCCGTTCTACTTAGATTTAAATTTTTTTCAGAATCTATTCTCTTTTTCAATATTTTTTTATTTAATTTCAATTAATAAAAATTTTGGCTGTTTTTTCAATGTCCAAAAGATGCTCCACCTGAATCCAATACTTGTAATTCTAGTCAAAGGTGTATATAGGAAAACAAATTGCATAGTATATCAGTAACATTTTTTTTTTTTGAAATAAGTGAAGTACATCCACCGATTTTCCATTAACTAGAAAACCCATACAAATATCCAATAGTACCAACATACTGGTACCAATCAAAAGACTCCCTAACTGTTGGTACTGAGAAATACCACACAAAGTAGCAACTACAAAACCAAAACCTAGAAATATTCAACACCTTCTTGACTCGAAAAACATATAACACCCTCAAACAGGAACAAAAGGCTAAGATTTAGAACAGCATATATCAGATAAAAAACAATATTCAAATAAGCCCCTATAAACATGAAAATGCACTATTAGTCAGAAAAGAGCCACCATCCATATCTTCACTTGAATCTTCCACCGGAGTACTCGACCTAGTTTCTGTGCCAAGCATAGAGAATGAACCCAGTGTAGCCTCCGTGAAACTGATCATTGTAGATCCTATTAGGTCCTTCAAATCACAAGGAAAAATTAAAATACCAGTAATATAATTTGTTATCTTTAATCAAACATTAAAAGAACTGATATATAAGTTTCCAGATAGGCGTCAACATTCAATTTATAACAAAAGAAAATCTTTAGACTGACCATGGAATCTAATAGATATAACTTGCGTGAAGGTCACCGAAACCTGCTTATTCCACTCTGAAGTCGTGTCAATGCCTTTAATATTGTTCGTCACATGTGTGAGCCTACATTTTTAAAATAAATTATCAGAAAATATCTAAAGCTTATTGGTAACATAATCAGCTCAAGCTTAGTGGTACTGTAATTGGCTGGTAGGTAACAAAAACATTTTCATACAAGCAACTAATCATACAATTAGAGAAATTGTGCAGGATCTCTACATGTGCCCAGAGACCCACTGATGGAAGCTTGTCTTTCAGAATTCCTGGGAGATGCTCTTCATGATTTACCAATCACTTAGTAAAAAAACACTTATATATGCTTCATTGTCAGTTAGCCAACTTTTGACTGGAAGAATTCATCTGTGCTCCGAGAATTCTTTGTAATGGAAAAAGATATTAAGGATATAACTTCTGGTAAGGGATTGAGCGAATAGAACTAACTTTTGATAAAATTGGGATGATGATAGGAATAGGACTTCTTCACTCCAAATTAAGGACTTCTATAAACTGCGATTTCAAATATACACATAATGGTTATTACATAGAAAAGCTGAAAAGGCTTACAAAATGACCTGAAATATTACTAATTCTGAGTCTCTTATTTAACAACAGAATATGACTGTAGAAATAATAGTATTATCAGTATCTGACACCAAAGCAAAAAATATAATTTAACTAACTGAATCAGTCAGCAAGATGCTTATCCCAAATCCAATACTTGTATTATTTCTGATCAGATTGAATAAATAAGAACGTGACCATTTCAATATTTCCATAATAAAAGAGCTTGTATATAAGTTTGCAAATGGCGGCAATCAATTTACAAGAAAAGAAAATCTACAGACTCACCTGCTTGAGAGATTATTCTACTTGAAATCAGATTGTACTAGTCTCAGGCCTTCCGTACATACATTGCTATCTGTTTCTTTCTCTCTCTAATCTCTTTTGCACTTGAATGAGCAGAACAAATCCAATTCAGCACCTTTTTTAAGGCTTTTGCGGTTAAACAATCATTGTGTTATTGTCTTTTACAAAATGGACCCTGAAAATTTTAATATTACTGTTAGGCTTGGTTGTTATAGACAACATCTACCACAATCACCAGTGAAATTAAAAATTCTGCAGAAAGTACATGAAAAAAAGTCAGGTCAAAACCATTGTGACTACATAGTGCCTACTCATCTCTATTTCATATTGGAAATTTTTACCTGCAATTGTGAGTTCTTAATAATTCCTGTGTAGATCATCTCAGATTAAGCTGGCCAAAATAGCTGTCAAGAAAATACTACGCCCCCACGATGCACCTACTGCTAGATTGTGAATCATTTGTTGAACCTGTAAGTGAGTATTATGTCAAAATCAGATATCAGATAATTATGACTTCCACCTAAGAGCATAACTTAATCTTAATTTGTGCAACACTAATGACTGTTAAAATTATGTTTAGCTGGCATTAAACAAAGATGCAAATCAGAAAACAAAAAAGGAAACATTTGCGAACAATTTAATGTCTATTGCATTTCTTGTGCTTATTAAATACAATAGAATAAAAAAATATATACTGATGGATACCAATCGAGCAATCAGTTGAACAAATTTTGTAATTAAATCTTGATATGCATGAATTACATTGTAAGCCTACTTTGTCTACCTTTATAATTTATTATGCTGCAGGATTGCTCTTTATAAGTGAAATAAAAACATTTGAATAAAAAATTGAAGTGCTCTATGTGGATGAACTATACCTGATCAGATGGAAATTATGAGTCATATAGGTTTAGGATCATGCTGAAAATCAACTGATTTTGCATGGTGGAAATGACAGTGCGAAATTTTTTAATATGTCGGACCTTCTTTCTTCTCCAAACACTGTAACTGGAATCTCAGAAATCAGGTGCCGATGCTTCCCATACTTTTGGAAATGCCTTTCTATGTGGGGACAACCTTCTATACAAAGTTCATTGAGGTTCTTTAGCTGCTGTAATAGACCTTCGGGAAGAACCTTTATCTTTGGGCACCTTTTGATTTCAAGTTGCTCAAGTGATTTAAGTCCTTCCATTCTTTCTGGAAGACTTGCCAAATTGTCGCAGCCAATAATGGAGAGTTTTTCCAGACTGCCGAGGTCTCCTATGTTCTGTGGTAAGGACTTCCAGCTTGTACAATAACTAATATGCAAGTTTTTTAGAGCTGTCAAGTTCCCCAACCATTGGAGCTTCGGACAATTAAAAATGTTCAGTTTCTGAACTGATGATAATAATTTGGGAATTTCAACCAGATTTGGACAGCTTGAAATATCTACAAATTCAAGAATAGGTAATAGCACTTCTGTGGTCGATCTCCCAACTGGTGACTCCTGTTATGGCCCAAGAAAATTTGGGCATGTATCCACACTAATAGATCTTAGGCAGTTCAAACTTCTAAACACTTCCTCTGGCCAATATATAAGATTGTCACATTTCTCAATGTGCAAATCATTAAGAAATGTAAAACACTTCCAGACCCATAGGGACGTATTCCATGGAATATTTGATACGTTTGAGATTTTCAGTCTCTGACATTTTATTGGAGTTATACTGTCCTCCCCCTCCTTCGCAGTTAGTGGTACAATGTTGTTGTAATTTCCCAAAAATAACTCATTGAGAGATTCACATGGTTGAAAAGAAAGAGTTTCATTTCTATCGTGGCTCTCAACTGAGAGTTTGTGCAATGTAGTTAATCCTGCTGCAAAGCATGATAAGTTTTTGTTTCCTTTAACAGTCATGCTCGTGAGCAAAGGTACAATTGGTATTGCAGTCAGCTTAGGGCAGTTGGTGACTTCTAGTGTTGTAAGCTCGGGAAAAAACAATGATGACTTGTTGCCAACTTCACCTTCACACCAACTGCATATCTCTGGCATTTCACATAATACCATTTCTTTTAATGATGGAAAAGCTACCCGTGCACCTTCACCACCTTCTGCACTAGTTGATGCAGTATAGCAAAGATGCCTCAAGTTATCCAATTGATTTAACTTGAGAATTTGAAGAAAAGGTACAATTGGTATTGCAGTCAGCTTAGGGCAGTTGGTGACTTCTAGTGTTGTGAGCTCGGGAAAAAACAGTGATGACTTGTTGCCAACTTCACCTTCACACCAACTGCATATCTCTGGCATTTCACATAATACCATTTTTTTTAATGATGGAAAAGCTACCCGTGCACCTTCACCACCTTCTGCACTAGTTGATGCAGTATAGCAAAGATGCCTCAAGTTATCTAATTGTTTTAATTTGAGAATTTGAAGAAAAGGTAGCTTTTCTACTGGTGGTACTTTCATGCACTCTCTACATTCAATTATATACAACTCAATTAGATTTTGTAATATCTGGTGATCTGTCAACCAGAATGGAAGCTTATCTCCTCCATATTCTTCGATTCGCAGAACCTTCAATTTGTTGCATGGTTGAAGAGCATCTAGCACTTCAACAGGATCGCCGTGCAATACCTCCGGATCATTTGATTGAGTTGGCATTCCCCAGCATAATGCTAAATCATCTAGATTTTGTTTAGCCATCAGATTTGCTTTCCTTGCATCATCAACATGCTTAATTTTCCTTAAATTGTAGAGATGTAATTGGCCATGGAGATTATTTAAGTTATTGAGCTCCCTAATATCATTACCGGCATCAATGCCAACAATGTATGTTGTTAGTATTTGCAAGCAACTTAGCTGTCCTAAACCTTCTGGCATGCTTCTTAATTCATAACACCTACTAATATAGAGATGTTGAAGGTTATTCAAATATCGCATTCCTTCTGGTAACTTTTCAAGATCCCAACATTCAAGCCTTAGGGTCTGCAAGAGATAGAGAGTGCATAACGTTTCAGGCAGTGATTTCATATTATCAATCTTAATCTCCAGATATCTCAAGTGTTTCATCCTTTCGGGGATAATGATAGTTTTCCCGATTTTCCATCCATCCAATTCTAATATACGCAAAGAGTTTGATTTTTCAAATCCAATATTTTTCAAATATCTAGAATAAGAAGGGTAAATGAAGCTCCGGATAGAAGGGAAATAATCAATGACTTTGTTAATATCTACGATAGGTGTCCTTACTGAAATATGGTGGACATTAATTAATTGCTGGTTATGTTGGATTGGTACTTGTGATATATATTGACACTTGTCACCCATGATGGATTGAGCAAGGTCATGCATCATATCATGCATTTTGCATGTGGTTTCAGACCATTGCCCTCCTCTTCTTGATTGTCTAACTTCCTGGAAAAATGACCTCCAAGCCAATTCAATAAAAATACCGTTGCCTTTTATTTCAAGGCTACTGGACCCATCAGATGGAATAAATCCATTTGCCATCCAAAATTGGATCAGTTTATCCTTGTCCATCACATAATCCTTGGGATATACTGCACAGAAAGCAAAACACAGTTTCATGTTTGGAGGCAAGTGGTCATAGCTTAGCCTCAATACTGGCAAAACCTCATCTTTAAGAGGTCTTTGTTCCCATTTCTTGCTTTCTTCGAGTACAGCAAACCATTCTTGAACCGTAAACTTAGAACTCATTAAGCTACCGAGTGAATTAATGGCTAGTGGCAATCCCTGACAATTCTGAACAATCTTTCTGCCAATCTCAACCAGCTCTTGGCATTCCATTACCCCCTTGCTAAATGCCTTTTTGTAAAACAAGCTCCACGAATCCTCCTTACCTAAGCATCTCAAATTATAACTCTCTACCGTACCCATTATAGCAGCCACTATGCTGCTCCTTGTGGTAACTATTATAGCACTCCCAGAATCACCATAGTTTAACCGGGTTCTCAGCCGCACCAACGCTTCCTCATCTTCATTCCAAACATCATCTAACACAAGGAGATATCGTTTTCCACTTAAAACCTTACGTAAATGCCTCTGGAGCCCCTCCATGTTGTCAACAGGAAGTTTGCATTCCCCCTCAACTAATTCAATGATTGATTTAACAATATGAGCAATATTAAACTCTTTAGACACATAAACCCATAATGGTAAGTTAAAATATTCTTTCACTCTAGAATCATTGTACACCAGCTGGGCTAGAGTAGTCTTGCCAAGCCCACCCATGCCAACTACCGGAACAACCGTGAGATCAGTGTTTTCACGCTCTTCGAGTAATAATTGCACTACCTTCTCCTTATCTCCGTCCCTTCCCACAACTTTTGATTCATCCAACTCAGAATCAGTTATGATCGAATTGGCCACATGCACCATCTGGCGATGAACAAAACCAAACCTCCCCATCTGGACAACAAGATAATCTAGCCTCCCCAAAACCTTCTTCAACTTCTCACTCATCTTATAGAGAAGCAAACCAGGAATTTCACGAGAAAAGAAGGCACTTACATTGCCGACCTTATGGCCACGTCTCACAGCATCCCGACGTAGCTCCTCATAACAAAACTCATCGAGCAGATCATCTGCATCATAAGCAGCTGTTTGGAGCTTCTCAAGCCAGGATTTCACGGCTACGTTAGAATTTGCTTTCTCCTCAGCATCGGGAAGTATAGCCTGGATTCCGAGAAGCATGCTGTGGAGCCTGTCACGCTGGTCGTTGATGCCCCACATCTCCCCGATCCGCTGAAACACAGAGTCCCCTGCTTTCCTCATCACAACTGGAATCAAAGCTGACAGCAGTAGATCTGCCATTGCTGGTTAGTTTGGAAGTTACAGAGAGGTTGATTCTTATCTCAATTTTGTGTGTAGGATGGTTTTTGAGATAACAGAGAATTTGTTTAAAAGAAATGGTTTGCAGACTTTGCTGACTGCGTCCATATTATTCTCTGCTGTTATTCCAAAAAAAATAGCAGGAATCTGCTCTTCTGATCTTAACCATTCAAATTTTCGTAAGCGCATATCTTAATGAAGAAATTTTTTTATGCGTGAATCTGAAAGAAAATTAACGGTTAAGATCTGAATAACAGGTTACTGTTATAATAATTTCCGATATGTAGTAGTTGTAATGTAGCAATCACTCTTATCACCCACCATTGGAAGTTAGTGCCGCTCCACCGCAAAGAAGGAGCATGGGCCCCGCAGAGCAACAATCAACTAGCGCATTATTTTATCAAAAAAAAAAAAAAAAAACTAGCGCATTAGACCCACTGACCAAGGAACCAATCGAAATCCATCTCCTCTGCATAATGTGTGCGCTGCACATGCTGAAATTGATACATAATTTAGTGTGCTGCACGGAAATAAATCGGCTGTGATTTCAAAGGATCAAAGGTTCAATCCCAACCGATTATAGCGATTCTAATCTCAACTGATTATATTTTTTAAATTCGTGCACAAAAATTAACTTTTTTTATTTTTATATTTTGTATTTTAATAAATGAAAGGTTGAGATTAGAATCGTAGGATCTTGCGATCCTTTGGAATTACAGCAAATTTATATATGTGCTGCACATGTATATGCGTTCATACTAGAGTTAAGACAAACTATTGCAAACAAGGTCTCATTTTGTGCAACTCTTTTTGTCACAGGATTAAACGAGATGGAATTTGACGGGAATGGGAACCAACTTTTGTAAAAGTGGGAACTCATGGGTACAGGTACGCATGAGATTAATTAAGAGAATGTGTTGAAATGACTGTTTGGTTGTATCATGGAATTAGTTTTGGAAAATTCTAATTTATTTTAAAAATGTCTTTCTATTTTAATTTTGTACTTATTTAAAATAAGAAAAAAATTGTTTTATAATTAATGCAATAATTGGTTGTAAAAATTTTCATATATTTAAATTTAAATAATTTATAAAAAATAAACAAAAATTTATGAATGATGTTTTAAGCAAATTAAAATATTTTTTAATTTTCAAATTTAAGATTCGTCAATTTTTTTTTTTCCGAATAAGTTGGCAGAGACTCAACAAAAAATTTAACGTTTTGTATCTTCTCAGTGTTTGTTTATTAGTTTTTTATTTGTTTTGTAAAGCAGAAAATTAGTTATATGTATCCTTATATTTCTATTATATTTTCAAAGGTACCTCTATCAAGAACAACGAATGCAAGTTTGGATACAAGTTCTAGTTCAAGTAATATAACGCTGCAAGTCATTTTAATTTACTAATGAGTGCCAGAGTTCCGGGATATTGTTAGTCCCACAAGTTCTATTAAATTTAAAAGGAAGTTGTTATATATATCATTTGTCATGTCAAGTGAATTCGAGTGAGGACGACGACAGGAATTAGACCACGTGGAGAAATGGCATAATCAAAACATTCCACGGGAGAGTGTAGGAGGGAAGAGAAGATTGGGAGCGAAAAAATTGCCAATCTTTTTTATTAATAGGAAAAATAAAATAAAAATAAGAATAATGAGGAATAATTTCGATAAATTTTGAAATCTAAGAAAAATGTTATGTTTTGTTATAAACTACTAGTATGGTGCCCGTGCGTTGCAACGGAAACATATTATAAAATTAAATATAATATGAAAATATCTTTTTGTTTGACACTCACACAAAACTAAGGAAAAAAATATTAAATGAAAATAAAAGGCACACACGAAAAAAACATAAATTCAAATAATAAATAACAATAACAGAAACAACAAATGAAAAAAATGGATCAAATATAACATGAAAATGAATCCATTTATTTCATAAGATATGATATAAATGCGTGAATAAGAGAAAATGAAGAAATAAGGAAATAATTTAATTACATGAATCAAAAATAGATTTAAAGAGGAATAAGGAAACATATCGCTAGAGATTTATTCTTAATTATGACAAACTATATAGCAGTATGTGTGGCGAGTATATTTTTAACTAAATTTAGACTTCTACACATAAAATAGATGTATTTAATCAAAAGAAGACAAATTATGTGATTGAATGGCTGATATTAAATATGAAAATTCATCTTTCAATCTTAGCCATTGGCGGATCAGGACAACTACGTGCATTATATAAGAATGAAGATAACGGTCAGTTAATCTAATTGAATATTCGTTAATTAACCAAAAAACACTATAGCTAGCCGTTATGGACAATAACAGTGTTTTTTTTAACATCAATTCTATAAAGCTATGGTAAAAAAAATACTGTAGCTGGTCGTTATCGTTCATTACGGCCAGACTTTTTTTAACGCGTTAATTAGCGGTAATCTAATTTCGCTAATCAGGCCGTTGTGGTCTATCACGTTTTTTCTATTTTTCAAATTCTCCGCAAAACCTTTCCCAAATCCGATATTTTTTTTATTTTTTTTCTTATTAATAAAAATTTCGGGAAAAAATTGAGTCTAACATGATAATTTTTTTCCCATAAAAATTAATTGAGATGGGAACAGTGGGGAATAACCCATGGGCTGATTTTGGGAAATAACAGGACTGCCGAGCGGGAAATTTTAATTTTATTTTGCCCGAACCCATCAAATTCCCAGCAAGAATTTGACTGCCAAACAGAGCCTTAATATATATATTTTGTTTTCTTATATATTTTATAAGATATACATAGCGGTTTGTAGTTTGTCACAACAAAAAGGTTCAACGATATGAGTAATGGCTAACACAAAAGTAATCTTACAAAATTATTTCTATTTAATATATAAATTTTTCATAGGAAGGATATTATTTAACCATATTTTTTTTTTGACAATTTTGACAATTTAATTTTAGAATTAAAATCAAAATTGAAGATTTAATTACTAGCCAGATGTCTTACTACGCTTTGGCAAATTTTTCCAACACAGAAAATATATATATAAAAAGCATAATAATAATGAATTAGAGTGCTTAGCTTCCTCAATTTTGATATTGTATTGTATTTTTCCTACAGTCCCTTTTGAATGCATTCGTTGAATGTTAGTTTATGAACCAATCGATATGTTGTTGGTACCAAAATTATTTGGCTAATTCAGTTAGTTTGTGAGTAATATAATAATACATGTGAAACAAAAGAAAATAAAAGAAAATCTTTTCAGAACAAAATTATGGGACTGTGAAAAGCACCAAAGTAAATCATGGTTTGAAAGAACTGTATTGGAGAGATTCTTCAGCAATAAATAGAGTTGCACAAAAAAGAGACGTGAATTGGGAATGGGGATTGTAGAAAAAAGAGATTGCGATATTCGAGAAACTAGACAAATATAAAAAATTAATATCCTACTTTCTATCTTTTTCCAGTAACCAAATGAATAATGGAAAGGAAAATACTATAAAATGATGATAAACTTCTAATGAGCTTCCACTAGCTATACGAACTAATAGATGTCAACAGCATAACTCCATAAAAAGTTGGTCAAATGATAAAATTAGAACCATATTTTCCATTTGTGTAATTTAAATCTTCAAATTGCAAATAAAGTATCAGCCTGATCAGCACCGCACCAAGTCAGAATGCGTTATTGGTACCAACACTTCTGTGTTCTTTTTGATTGAGACAGAAATTGTGTCTAGTAAGAAGGATGATAATTACAGGACCTGATGTAATTCAAAAATTTAGGTATATAAGATTTAGATAAGAAAAATACATAGAACAACAGCTAATGAGAGAGACAGTGTGAAAGTATCACATAAAACTATACAAAAACTATAGATACAGGTAGAAGTATTAGATTCTTGTGCTATATGAGACAAGTTAATAAATATATTTACAATTAACAAAAGATGTAAAACTGTTTGTATGGGGCTAATGTAGCTATTTTTTACTTTCTTTTCCTTTGTTGTCGTCACTGCTATAGACATGAAAGCATGTTAATTAGTTTCTTTTGAAAAAACAGTGATTCTGTACCTACCTTAAAAAATAGTAAAAAATTTGAAAAATTATAAAATTGCATTCCAAAGCATATTTTAGTATGGATATCATGTTGAGTGGTTCGGATCGATAGTTTGGACTTTGAAAACCTTGATATAACTTCCCTCATTTTCTGAATGCATGTTAGAAAATTTAATAAAACTAATGACTATATTAATTTTTTTTAAGGTTTTGGTGACAATACTAATACCTCATGCCTTTCATTCCTCATGTTTTATATCTTTGTTTTCGAAGTCCAAACTGTCAATCCAAACCACTTAGCATGATATCCATACTAAAATATGCTTGATGACCAAATTTTATAATTTTTTACTAATTTTTAAGATAGGTACAAAATCACTATTTTTGGACCGTTCAAAAACAATGATTTTCTACCTATCTTAAAAAAATTATAAACAATTTATAAAATTATAAAATTTGGTCATCAAGCATATTTTAGTATGAATATCATGTTGAGCGGTTTGAGTCGACAGTTTGAATTTTGAAAACGAAAATATAAACATGAGGTATGAAAAGTATGAGGTATTGGAACCCTCCTCATTTTAATAATAACAAAATAATAATATTGAAAACGTATTGATGGGCAGTTTAATGGGTTAACATAATATTACATCATGCATTAATTAGTTTCACTTTTAAAGTAAAGATTATCAATATCATATGAAGCATGATTTATGTATGATAAACAAATGCAAGATTTTCATGTCAAATTCTAAATAATTTGTTATTTTTTCTCAATAAATTTATGTATAGTTTTTGAAACTTATAAATAATTGAAGAAATGCAGTAGCAAGTATAAATACATTAAAAAAATTGAAACTTATGCGTTTACTTTGTCTATTTCTAAAAAAATATGATCATATAATTATCTCTTATATAGCTAGCCTAGCACCAACTAAGTCTTTTATTTTATAAAATAAATTTACATTTTTAATCCATAATTTACAGTCTGATTAAATAAAAATAATAACAAGTAATAACCGGTCAAACAAAACTTCACATACTCCAAAGAGAAGCCGAGTTCCTATTCTCTGAGATATCTCAATTTTTGCGTGACCGACGTGTCCGGTGCCTATTCGGAGGAAGCACAGGGGCCTATTATTTATGCTTTAAGATTCGTGCGCAACATATTTGAACGGTTGAGAGTTTCCTATAAAACACGCAAAGGTTGAGATTTCTCAGAGGATGATGATTCAGAGAAGCCTACCGTGGGGTCCCACCGATAGACCCGTAAACATTCCACACGCTGTCCCCAAATTTTGGGATCCGAATCTGCTGCGATTCTTTACTCATGAACATGAACCCTACAATTCTTTTTTCAAATCCAACTGTTAAATTATTTTGAGATTCGTGCATAAAAAATCTTCTGTTTTGAGATACGTGCACAGAAATTATTGAACGGTTGGATTTGAAAACGCAGGATTACTGTTTCATAATATTCGGATCGCAACAGATTTGTTTCCCAAATTTTTCTCTCCAGATTTATCAAGCGACCCCATTCCCCTTTTACTTCGGACAATTGAATCGGAAAACAAAACAAAACAAAACAAAAAACCAAATCTGAAGAATCATTTCAGTCGAGAAGCAAGCAAGAATCGGCGTGACTCGGCCAGACGGTAAGTCTCTTCCGATTCAAGGGTTTTTCCGCTCAAAATTCTTTTGATTAGTCAGGTTTTGGAAATTGCCCGGATCGGATCGCGGGCTATGATAGGTAGATAGGTAGATTTTGCGAACAATGGCTTGAATATTGGTTGCTGTGGTAGGAAGTTCGTAAGTAACGGCTACCATTTGAAGTTATCAAGCTCAAAGATTCAGATCTACTCCTCAGTGCTCTCTCGATAAAGAACATTAGGCATATATGAACAATTATTGTCTTTTTTTTTTCAGCTATAAACTTAATTCTTTTATCATATAATCCAAATTTGTTTTCAGTTAAGTTGATTTTATAGTTACATAGAATCCTGCATTCGAAATGATAGAGAATTCTGCATATACTGACCTCAAATTAAGTTTTGTCGAAAGGAACTTCCTTATAGATGAAGGTTTTGCATGCTGAAAATTACTCCAGAAGCCAACAATCTTTGTCTCTGCTTCCATAAAAAAATACTCTTTGGGACTGGGGGTTATATCAATGTTCTTCGCCACTTTGTATTCCTCTGGTTCTCTGGGTCTCCTCCTGAGTTGGGCACAAAAGGAAAAAGAAGGGAAGGGAAGAAAATGAGGAGAGGATCTAAGTCTGTTACCGTTCAAATTGTGAGGGAACAGATTTTTGAAGAAATGAATAGAGTGTCTCCCGTATTCATCCATTCAGCTCCATTTTTTTTTTCTGAAATTAATACTCAGGAGCATTATTATCATGTTTTTTCAACCCTTCTTCCCCTTCCCTTTCTTCCAATTCACCTTGTTTTACAATCTTAGAGCAGCTTCATCATATGCCCTGATTAGAACCAAGTCCAAATCATTCAGAAGTTTCCGTTGCAAAATTCAAATTCCTCAATCTTAACCCAATTGCTAAATTTTCTGAAAATAAGGCACTCACCCAATTGCTAAATTAAGCCTTAAATATCCCAATTTACTTTTGTTGCAGAATTAAGTACCAAATATTCAAATAGATAAAAGCCTCAAGTCCAGAAGATTACTATATTTGCTTTACAAGGTTTTGAATTACTCATTGGTTCTGAACTTCTGATAGAAATTCTTATGTTTCCACTTTGCTTTTCCTACAACCAAACTCCCGAAAGAGCATAAAATGGATTCTCTGTATGTCTTAATTGAGACATAATTGCATCAATTCATGAAATAAATTTAGTCAGATTGTTCGCACGATTATGGTAATTTAATGCTACTTTGGGCTAAATTTAACTGTGTTTTAATGACATCTAAGCAAGTGCTTAGTCTGATTATATTTCATCAAAAGCTAGTAATCCTCTTCAACTTCTCTCACTTCTACATTTTATATCACAGCTGCTGCTGCCAAAACTTGACCAAAACCCAATAAACAAAATGGCGATGGTAGATGAACCACTATATCCAATTGCAGTGCTGATAGACGAGCTGAAGAATGAGGATATCCAACTGCGCCTCAACTCGATCCGCCGCCTCTCTACCATTGCACGTGCACTTGGTGAGGAGCGCACCCGCAAGGAGCTCATACCGTTCCTCAGTGAAAATAATGATGATGAGGATGAGGTGCTTCTCGCCATGGCTGAGGAGCTTGGAGTCTTCATCCCTTATGTCGGGGGCGTTGACCATATACACGTGTTGTTGCCCCCGCTTGAGACCCTGTGCACTGTTGAGGAGACATGCGTAAGGGACAAGGCGGTGGAATCACTTTGTCGGATAGGTGCACAAATGAAGGAGAGTGACATTGTTGATTGGTTCATACCTGTTGTCAAGGTGAGATGGGTTTTTTTTTTTTCCTCTTGATTTGTAATTGTTTGGTTCTATGATGTCAAAAGTTTGAGTGTGACATTTATTAAGTGTACAACTTGTTGTCTGTTGTTTAGCAATTCCATCAAAAGACTCACAGAAAAATAGAACACATAAAGATTCTTATTAGTTAAGTAAATCTATTTAGCATTTCTAACTATAATTGCGGTTAAAGACCTGTGCTTGAGCATTTTTATTTGCTCCTGTTTGTATGATCGGTTAGCTGTTACTCTGCAATAACTCAATAGACTAACTAGGAAACATTTTTTCAATTATTGCTTGAGGGAAATATTTTATTGTTTGCCTCAATTTGTTCAAATTCCTTTATGAAACCCAGTGCATGTTCAGGAAAAAAAGTAATGAAAGAAATTTTAAAGTTCTGGCAGTGTTTCAAAATACGCCCATATGACCTGTTTCCTTGAACACAAATAGGCTGAAGTTATATTATTTCATTTTTCATCTTTATTTTTCAGAGGCTAGCAGCCGGGGAATGGTTTACAGCGAGGGTTTCATCATGTGGTGTTTTCCACATAGCTTATCCAAGTGCTCCAGAGCAATTGAAGGCTGAGCTTAGAACCATCTATGGCCAACTTTGCCAAGATGATATGCCTATGGTCAGGAGGGCTGCAGCATCAAACCTTGGCAAATTTGCAGCCACGGTTGAGCCAACTTATCTTAAGACTGAAATTATGTCCATTTTTGATGATCTCACCCAGGATGGTATGGTAGCTTGAAATCACATTCTTCTGTTCTTTCTGTTAAGCAGTGATGCGATACCAACTCTTGATTTGTTGAATATCAAATTTCTAGCATATGAACAACCAGATCCATCAAAGTTCCATTTCTTATGCAGAATAGTCAAAATTTGGTTTCTTATGTGAGAAGGTCTATTAGAAAGCTTTTCTGTGGTCCTCTTTAGCCACTAGTGAAGCCCCAAGTAATATTGCATAACGTCAATAGATCATCTACTGTTCAACCAGGCAAAACATGTTGTCCTTGCCAATTGCAAACTTTTTCTTGCTTCATTCCTATTGAGTTTTTGTAGGCTTTGAATTTTAGGTTTTATTTTTTTGGAAGAAAAATAAGTGATTAACACCGTTGCTGCTGTTATACTATCTTTATGTGTGTAGACCAAGATTCGGTGCGGTTGTTGGCTGTAGAGGGATGTGCAGCTCTTGGGAAGATACTTGAGCCGCAGGAATGTGTGGCCCACATTCTTCCTGTCATTGTCAGTTTTGCTCAGGTTAGAAAAAGAATACATTTCTCTTAGATTTCTTTTTGTCAGTTTGTATATGCTTTGTCAAAAGTACCCTCCGGCTTTTAAAATCCATGCTAGACAGTAGTTTTTTGAAGTAACACAGTGCAGCATATACGTAGAATTACCTGAACATGGTGCTAAACTGGTGATGATTGGTTGACAGGATAAATCTTGGCGCGTGCGGTACATGGTTGCAAACCAACTCTATGAACTTTGTGAGGCTGTGGGACCTGAGGCTACCAGGTAGTTCTTGTAATTTACTTCAAGAGGTGCCTATAATCAATGATTAGGAAACCATCTACCACTGTCACCCATATTCTGAGTTATACTTCGAACTTAATATTATAATGCTAAAGCCAAGCCAAACAGTCACCATTGATTTTTCTTGTTTGGAATGTTGAATCTTTTGTTTGTTTTTTTAAGGAATGAACTTGTACCTGCTTATGTGCGCCTTCTCCGTGATAATGAGGCAGAGGTCCGCATTGCTGCTGCAGGGAAGGTTACTAAGTTCTGTCGCATTCTCAGTCCAGAACTCGCCATCCAACATATCCTTCCCTGTGTCAAGGTATCTTTCTGATCAATGGCTCCTTTGTGAATATTTTATTGTTAAATCTTGGCATTCAGAATCTTGTGTTTGTTAATAGCAATATTTTCTGATTAACTGCCTATACCAGCTAGCTTCCTGGTTGGGTACATTGCAGGATTCTCTTGTAAATAACTTGTTGAAGAACATTATGAATTTTCAACCTAGAGTAATAGATGAGGAATCATACTTGCTTTGTTAGAAGATTTTGGCCTCTTAACATGTTAAGCATTTGGCATCAAGTAGGATAAAATTATTGCTAACTTTTTGTTGATTTGACGGGGGTTTAATGGGAATCACAGGAGCTTTCCACTGATTCTTCCCAGCATGTTCGTTCAGCCTTAGCTTCTGTTATAATGGGAATGGCCCCCGTCTTAGGCAAGGTACAAGAAAAAAAAGTTCCAAGATCTATTTTTTTTTTTTAATGTTTAAGTGTCTTTAAGTGATGACTACTAAATCTCTCTGAATATTTCTTTTGTTCTAGGATGCTACTATCGAGCTACTTCTTCCTATATTCCTCTCTTTGTTGAAGGATGAGTTTCCTGATGTTCGCCTCAATATTATAAGCAAGCTCGATCAAGTCAATCAGGTCCTTTTCATATCATGAAATGCAGCAATATTTGCTTGTACTAGAATACCTTTTCAACTATGTCTGTTGTTTCGTGTTAATAAAATTATTGCCATGTTCTCACCTTTTGAACTATTGCTTCAGGTAATTGGGATAGATTTATTGTCTCAATCTCTTCTCCCAGCAATTGTGGAGCTCGCAGAAGACAGGCACTGGAGGGTGCGTTTGGCCATCATAGAGTATATCCCACTCTTGGCTAGCCAGCTTGGCGTTGGCTTTTTTGATGACAAGTTGGGGGCTCTTTGCATGCAGTGGCTTGAAGATAAGGTAATGTATCTGTTTTTCCATTGACAACCTTTTTTAAATCATTTCAAGTCCAGTGGTAGCTCTATGAAGGATATGTTTTAAGGCCTCTACAGTTCTCAGTGCCTTATGGATTGCAATACAAGAATTTTTAATTGCTCCAGTGGTACTTCAATATTGGGGTTGGGTCAGGGAACAGCATATGTAATCTTTTTTGGTTCCCGTTTTTTCTTTATATGTGTTTGCTTGGCTTCTGTGTAAGAAGCGGTAATGTTATTTGCTAGGACTTTATCATTGCAGACTATACAATTTTCAAGAGCAATACTGGAAATAACATACAGTTTATTTAACCTTGTTTCTTATCAGGTGTACTCAATTAGAGATGCAGCAGCCAACAACTTGAAGCGTCTTGCTGAAGAGTTTGGTCCTGAGTGGGCAATGCAGCATATTGTTCCTCAGGTACTTGCTCAATTTCATTTCATTGTTCTTTAGATTTAAATTTGTGGAATTCCATTGTTATGAAAAACCGAACATGCCCAGTATAAAAGTATTTACTACAGAAGAAACTAACCTGTCATCCAGTAGTTAATGAAGTTGCTATAAGTTTTGTAAATTTAAAGAACTTGCTTTTGGTCTAGTGGCAAAGGCACATGGCTCCCATGTGGGAGGTTATGGGTTCGAAACCCACAAAGTGGGGAAATCCTCTATATTAATACATAGGGGGTTTGTAATGTGTTGGGTGGCTTGACCCCCAACTCATATTTAAAAAAAATAAGTTTGTAAATTTATTAAATTGTAGTAAATAAACACAATAAGAAATAATGTGCTGTCCTTTTCTTTCTGAATTGCCAAGCAATTTAAATATTTACTTATTGCAGGTGTTGGAGAAGATAAGCAATCCCCACTACTTGTATCGCATGACCATACTTCAAGCAATTTCCCTCCTTGCCCCTGTAATGGGTGCTGAAATCACTTCCCAGAAGTTACTCCCAGTTGTCATCACTTCCTCCAAGGACAGGTCAGAATTTATACTCGTTTGTATGGTTCCAGACATGGTATGGTTCACTTTTGCAAGTGAACAACTTGGCCCCAATTCAGCCTTAACAAAACCTCGGTGTGTAATCAGACCTCAACATGATAAAGTACATGCACTTAATGTTGGTCCTTGTAATTTTACCTAGATTTTTCTTCCAAAATTAAACAAAAGAAAGGCAAAATAATATAGGAACAATAGCCAAACTGGCTATGGGTCTTGACTTCTACATACTGTTTGACACCAGTATTATACATCAGTTTTATTATGAGGGCAAACAATGTTGATTGGAATTCTGCCATGCCATCCAATGCATGCTTCTAAAGATAGTTACTATGCTTCTAAAGATAGTTACTATAATGTCTCATTGATATCTAATAGCAAGTCCTGCAATGTTTTTCTTTTCTTTATTTGGCGTAAAAAATTATGTTTTGCTCATTTTAATTTGATTATTTATCATAATGTTATCAGGGTGCCTAACATAAAGTTCAACGTAGCAAAGGTTTTACAAGCTGTGATTCCCGTACTTGACAACTCGGTAAGCAAAGAGGCTCTTTTACAATCAGAGCAAACTTAACTCCATTGAACTTCCATTAGGGAGATAACATGTTCAATTTTACAATACAGGAGGCAGAGAAATTAGTTAAGCCATGCCTAGTGGAGCTGAGTGAGGACCCAGATGTCGATGTACGGTACTATGCTACTCAAGCCCTTCAGTCTTGTGATCAAGTCATGATGGCTAGTTAAACAATTATGAATTGAAACTTTAACTTTTGGAGACTGGATTTAGATTTCTTTGATTTTACTTAATTTTTGCGTGGCTGATGGATGTGCTGTACTATACTGTACTGCTTTATTCATAGCTTTATTGAACATCAAGGCAAACTCTTGTTATTCTAATATCTAGGGTTTTGTTTTCTGTTCTTGTGCTGTTCCTGTTAATAGGTTTTGCTGATGTTAATTAACGTTCATTTTCATGCTTGTGGTTGTTTTAAGCGGAAATCATTTGTTTTTATGTATCTAGGATTTTTGTATAGGGGAACTTCTCCTGTGCTTATGCATTGTATGGTATATTGGTATTGGTTTTACTAGAAATAACATCCAACTGCTTTAGAACTTTCCGTGTGGGAGTTAATATTTGTTCTAGGATATGCCGGCGCCGAAATAAATCTGTTATTCTTGAGGAATAACAGGAATCCGTGATTCTAATCCTATCCGTTGATATTGGTTGTGATTTGCGCATGAAAAAGTTTTTTGATTGAGATTTGCGCTTAAATCAAGAATAACAGCAGATTTGTTTCCATGCTGGCGCAGATTTTGTTTTGGCAAATGAGATTGGCCTCTTTTGGAGATTGTAGTTTGTGAGAAGTCGATCGCCAACCTATTTTTTCTTCAGTGCGCTGGCATGTTTTGATGCACGAAAAAAATGAATTCTTTCCAATATTTTTATTTAATTAAAGGGTGAATCGGATACTATGAGAGAAATTTTTTTTCCTTAACATCAGAGACTCAATATTAATGTAATGTTGGGCAATGTGATTAGCAACCCATTAGCTAATTCAGTGTGTCAAATCTCAAATGGCTAGCTTGTGTAATTAATGCTATTGACTGTTAGAATTAATCAAAATTTGATGTTCTGAATCTAAAGTCTAGATCATCAGATCACCTAATAAAGTACAAGTAGACAGAATAAAATACTACAAGTCTGATATCAAAAACAAAATATTGAAAATATTTGATGGGCAATGGATAATTCCTGAAATTTTTATTAATAGGAAAAACAAAAAAAAAACAAGAATAGTGAAAGAATTTGTTAGATTTTGAGATATAAGAAAACCGTGACAGTTTATAACGTCGGCTAGACATTATAAACTATAACATCCAGATTAACAAATTCAATTAAGAACAAAATAGGAAAAAAAAAAAGACGTTGAATTCCTTAACGTCCAGACTAATTAAAAAATTTCCCTAAATAACTATCAAGTGTTAAGAGTCTAGACATGACAGTTCCTTTTTTTTTATTATTGTTTTGTTAATTAGGGGGTTATTTGTTAATATGGACGTTATAAACCGAACAGTTTTCTTACATTTTGAAATTTGTCTAATTTATTAACTATTGATTTTTTTTTAATTTTTTTCCTAATAATAAAAATTTCGTGGATAATTCCGCCTTTCCTAAAACCTCTCTCTTCTCTGGGTCTCAGTCGAATTCTCTCCTCATTCGCCGCCATGAACTATTTTCACTCTGGGGTTTTAGTCAGCTAGAAACCTTCGCCCAGGGACCCACTCACATCCCATTCTCTCTCTCTCTCTACAATGGTTAACGCCACTATGCGAACTCTGCAAATTTCTTCCTTCCCCCTCACCTCTTCCCATGGCGATTTCCTTGCATGTTTTCCTTCCCTTGGGGTAAAGAGAACCTTAACACACAAGGTCCTGAAGCACGCTTCTCCGTCGAGGCCTCCACTCTGTAATCTCTCTCCCCTCTCGTGTTTGTGTGATTGCCTATTTTCTGTTTTTCCATATGCCAAGGTTTTTTCGGGTTACCTTGTCAGAATGCAATTTATGGATAAATTGAAACTTTGATCCTATCTAATTGCAGAATTAATGTTAGTTTTGAAACTAGGAGAATTGATAGAAAATTTAAGGTTCTATTAGGTTTTAATTGGTGAAGAAGTTCTTAACGTCCCTATACAAAAATGATATTTCTTACAGGCTGCTTGACTGCCAAAGGCAGTGTTGCCAGTACAGAGGCGGTCACTGAACCCGAGGTTGCAAAAGGGTACACCATGACCCAATTGTGTGACAAGATGATAGATTTCTTTATGAACAAAAAGCCCAAGACCAAAGATTGGAGAAAAGTTTTGTCACATAGAGATGATTGGAAGAAGTACAAAGACAACTTTTACAGCAGATGTCGGGTTAGAATAGAAACCGAAAATGACGATTCATTCAAGCAAAAGCTGGTTTTGCTTGCACGAAAAGTCAAGAAGGTATAAAGATGAAACTTCATCTGAATACTTATTATACCAAGCCTGATCAGATATGGCAAGCTTGTCGAGCTCAAGTGCACATGTAGAGTTTTTACCCAATTTTATTTCAGTTATTCCTCAATCATGCAATTCTGACTGAACTGGTGATGATGCTATTTTGCCTTTTGTAAAACTGGATTGCGCAATACAGCCCCACATTAAGCCAATTTTGCATATCTTACACTGGATTCTGCTATAGAGTTATAAGACTCAGTTTTGATCTCTTTTAAAGTTTTAACATTAAAAAAATAAAAATGAGCATCATATATCATGCAATTGCAGTTAGGCCTCAATTTAACTCAAATTGACCACAATGAACACCTCAATAGCATATAAGACTCAATTTAACATTCTTATTAGCCTATTGCATTTGAATTAAATATTTTAGTTGATTACCAATTAACCATCAATTATGCAATTAAGCCTTAGTTTACCTTCAGATTTTTCAATCAAACACCAAGGCACAAAAAGACCAAAATTGTCTGAATGGAGAGCCTTGGCTTTAAGTTGGTCAAATAAGTACCATTACAAGCCTCTTCAGCACAGAACATTTGGTACCTGCCTAAATCAGTATTGGATCCAGTTTGTTAACCTACAAGGCAGCGAGTGTGACTTTTTTTTATACCAAACTATTTGTTTAGATTGATGATGAGGTAGAAAAACACATGGAATTATTCAAAGAGGTGCAAGAAAATCCCCTTGACATAGATGCTGTTGTTGCAAGAAGAAGAAAGGATTTCACTGGTGATTTTTTCCAACATTTGAACATGCTTGCCGATACCCACCGCAGCCTTGAAAAACAAGATGGTGAAAGTTTATTCTGTTACTATTTGTTAATTATTTCTTGGTTCCCTCAAACTTCCTTATTGTTCCTTCAGTATTGTGAGACATTGTGTGTGCTTGAAGATGGTTACCATACACTAGTTGTTTTTCTAACCATTATGGTAGCGTCTAGTAGCAGAGAGATACAATTGAGTCCTCGATTGTTGTCCAAATTGGCCTCTCAATGAGCTTTATATGTTTTTTGTGACTGTACAGATGCTGTGAATATGCCTCTGATGTCATCACTCCGAACACCTACTGGCACAATTCTTAGGCATACACAATAAATATACATGACAATAGTTTGTTCTATATCTGTGTATAATGAAATTCCTTGTCTTACATAAATACTTAAACCTCCAGACCCAGCTTTCAAAATTTAGAAGCTCTAAAAGTTATCCTGTCCAATCATTTCTTTGTATAAGTAAAATGTGTCAATCTTCTATTTCAAATGTAAAATCAATGTTACGATGGGATAGAAAATATTCTTTCTGCGGGTGAAAATTTTGTCACATGTAAATACTCATATTGAGTTGACAGTTTTTGGGATATGGAGAGGTTATCTATTCATCTTGCTTGATACATTTCTTTCAGTTCTATAATTGTTAATTGGTTGTTCTTATTAGTTTTCTTGTATCTTCCTTAAAAAGAAATAATCAGGCTAGGAGCCAAGTGCCTATCAGCTGTTCGAGCATACGACTGTACACTGGAAAACCTTGACTCAATGGAGACAGCTCAGTCGAAATTTGACGACATATTAAATTCAGCATCATTGGAGGAGTCCTGCTCGAAGATAACTAGTCTGGCAAAGTCAAAGGAGCTTGACTCATCACTAATTCTCCTCATAAATCATGCTTGGGCTGCTGCCAAGGAGTCTACTACCATGAAAAATGAGGTTAGTGTAAACATTACATACCTGTTACCTGTACAACTGTTATGTTACATGGCTCTTGTACTGTATGGGGTAGCATCCTGACTCTATGTTGGTCATATCTGGCGAGACTGTTCAACAATGTGTTATTTTAGCTTTCTGATTGAAATTGAAATCCTGGCTTGTACCCAAGGGTACAAGTAGTTCTTGTCTCGTCTAATAGTCACTTAATACCATTTTTTTTTTACTATTATATTTCCATTCAATTGTCAGTTGTGATAAGCACCTGACCAAAAGAGAGACCAACTTATAAAAGGTGATATGGATTTTTGCTGTCAGGTGAAGGAAATAATGTACCAGATATACAAGGCAACACAGAAGAGCCTGAGGATCATCTCACCAACTGAGATACAGCTTATCAAGCACTTGTTGAATATTGAGGACCCTGATGAACGTTTTTCTGCTCTAGCTAATTCTTTCACTCTAGAAGATGATGCCGAGCCTTCAAAAGACCCTGATGCCTTGTTGACGTAAGTTAGCTTAGGTGCTTGTTCCAGGTTTACTTAGATGTTTCAGTAAGGATTTATGAACTGTGAGTTATGCTTTGGTCCAAATAAATAACTTATTTGCCCTTGTCCAATTATACACCAAGTGCCAAACAAATCAACAAACACAGTCAACACAGGCTAGTTTGGATCACAGACTGGTACAGCCGTGAAATCCGTTATGTGGGCCTTCTGGTTATCATATACAACTTGAGTACCGAATTTTCTTTTTTTCTTTTCAGAACACCGGAAAAGCTCCACAAATGGATAAAGATAATGCTCGATGCTTACCATCTTAACAAAGAGGAGACAGACCTAATAGAGGCCCGAAAATTGGGTGATCCGATGATTATCCAGAGACTAATTATTCTCAAACAAACTCTAGAGGAAGACTACTTGAAAAGGCACGTAGACGAGAAGGGAGAAAAAGCAAAGGAGGGAGAAGAGGCAGAGGAGATAGAAGAAACAGAGGAGTGATAATTTGTATGGCTTATTTGATGAAAATTACAAGAAAAGGGGTGCTTCAGGATTTTTTTCTTATAGTTAGAAATATGAGGGGAGAAGCCAGATAGTATTGTAGTGCATTGTGGCGGTACCGGCATGGGAGTAGCATGGCTAGGTGTTTGTATTAACTGCTTGTTCCTTTATTTTTGCCATTGCAGAAAGTTTCTGTAAAGTACCTGTCTGTTTGTTGGTACTAGACTGCTTAAAACTACACAATACCATTGGCATTAGGTATCCATAATTCCATATCATGCATGGCAATATTACACTGTAACAAAGAGGAAAGAAAAAGAAAGTGAAATACGCAAAAAAAAAAAAAAAACCGTTGGCCTGTAAATATTTTTCTTTCTAACAAGGTGGCTTTGTAGTCATGTACTCATCCTAGCAAAATATCAGGAAGAAAACTTTATATTTATTGAACATAAAGCTTACAATCCACTGACAGGCTTAAAGCTAATGATGATCCAATAACAGCAAGATCAAGACCAAAAACCCAAAAACACATCTTGACAGTTGACACTAAGTCACTAACAGCAAGTTCAAGACCAAAAACCCAAAAACACATCTTGACAGTTGACACTAAGTCACTAACAGCAAGTTCAAGACCAAAAACCCAAAAACACATCTTGACACTAACATCCTGATGGGAACCACTTCATTTGTAATTCAATAGAATCAAGTTTTTAATGAAATAGATATTCCTTTAGAAACCCATGGGAACTGAGGATACCGAACAGGTCCTAAGAAAATTATTTACGGACATGTTTGAAGGAAAAAAAAACCTCTTAACATCTTGTTTAGATGAAGAGTAGATGAAGAGAGAGGAGATGAGAATAGAATGTAATGGAATGAAATAGGAAAAAAGATTAACATATTTAATATCTTCATATATGAATGATTAATGAGAAAAAATAATTTTTTGTTTGATTAATGAAAATTTAGAAGGATAATTAGAAATTCAGTGACTGTTGTAATTTGTGATGAAAAACTTGAATAAAAATTATATAAGCAAAATATAGTGTTGGACTTGTGTTATTTTTTCTAAAATAAAATTTATTTCCATCCATTACATTTCATATCGAGAGAAAAAAAAATTATATTGATAATAATTATGCAATGTTAACATTTTCCCTCTATAATTTTATTTTATTTTCCTTCTCTTCCTTCCTCTACTCTTCATCAAGATGTAAAGGAACAGATTAGAGTTGTGTCACGTAGGGGGTTGGACACACAAAAAGATGGACTGCTATAATTTTCGTTTTTAATTTGGTGGACCAAAAAAAAATTGGTGAACCGGAAGTCCTGAATCCCTCTATCATATGCAATTGACACCTAACAGGCAGAGAAAGCAACCCGTCATTTTTTTTCATAACCAAAAAAATAAATAAAATAATATTAATAACCACACTCTCAAAAAAATTTCAACCATAACCAAACCACCCCCCGGGGGGGCGGTTTACTCCCCAAGCAACCCGCCCCCCAGTGGGGCGGTTTACCCCCAGACCAAAACGCCCCCGGAGGGGCGGGTTGCTACAGTAATTTTTTTTTTTTTTTTTTTTTTTTGGATTTGAATGTTTCAATCTAAATAATGAATGTATTTGTTTGAAATTACATATATGAAATTAATGACTAAAAATAATATGAAATTAAAAGAAAGGAGTAACATTACCCAAATTATGTATATGATATTAATAATTGAAAATAATATAAGAAATATTCTAAGGAAGAGGGAGAATTATTTTCTGAATAAATTAACAAAATGGTTAAACTAAGTTGTGAGCAAAATAATTTTAAATAAATTATGGATCTTGAAATTAAGAGTTAATATTGATTCTGGATTTATTTACAATTTTGAAAAGCTTTGAGGTGCACGTAGTAAATATTTTAATATAAATGAAAGAACAAGGTTGAGGTGGCATCCTTACCATGTGGCCAATGCTGGTTGTGGCTTTCACCTTAATTCTCAATTACTTGAAGGAGATTCATCCTCTCTCATGTAAAGAAAAATAAATAAAAAAACCAAACAAAATTGAAGAAGAATAGAGAAAGGAAAGAAAAAAAAAAAAAAGAAGGAAAAACATGGGATTTCTTCTAACTTTTTCGATTGGTTAGTCTTGTGATTAAATCACCGAATGGATGTACTCTACTTCTTTCAACACATCTAGTGCAAATGTGCAATATGTGGTATCTCTCTATTTTCCGGTTTTATTTTCTTTTCCAATCCGATTTAAGTTTTTGGTAAATATTGATCAAACAGACTTAAATATACAAGCTTAATGTTGTGAAAGTTAAATTGAAACTTGTTTAATTAATGTGTGGAAATGGATTTGTCCGGGACCTCTATTTCTTTTTAATGTGCTATTTTAATTGAATATGAACTTGATACCGATGGTTGTGTTTTCTTATCTCTGTCTGTTTCGGTTCAGATACCTAAACCATAACAAGGATACATGGGTGATTTAATTCTCCAATTTTTGGTTTAGAACTCAAACCTTCCCGTACCTTATTGGTACCGAACTCCACTTGTCTTAAACCAGTTGCTTAATTGTTATCTACTGCTTTGCTAAAGGAGTTTGAGGGTATTTGGTATGATATGAAAAATGGTACCTATCCGTATTAGTTTTAATTTGGTTATACTCATCTAAGCTTTAAGGGGTATGATTGTAAGAAAAATAGGATAGGGAAGGTGGAATTTGCAAAAGTACAATGAATTGATAAATTAACCTTGTCAGAGGGGTTTCGGTGCAAAGTTACATGTATACGAAAGATGCCGATTGGAATTTAAAGAATGAATTGTGAATTAAATTATGAGTTTTCGAGCTTGATTAATTAATCTATTAAAAAGAAATTGATTTTTGTGTCTTTGACTTGAAAAGGAGAAAATTAGGAAGAATAACATAGACACTCTATAAACTGGACTGTATCCGAAAATGAACAATGAGAATAAATTGAACTTGAACCTTGACTTTATTTGAACACTGAGAGTATTGTATGAAATAAGATTCAATTAAAAAAAAATGCTTAGGTATAAGAAAATAATTAATACAAAAATAAAATAAAATAACTAGGAACATAAAACAAAGTTACTGAATAAAACTAAGTGAGAAATAAATGTTGAAATATGTAAATTGTTATCTTATATTTATTGTTATAAGTATTGAATAGGAATAATATATATATATTATTCTGATATAGGCAAATTAAGTAAAAGACTGACGAGACATAGTGTTCAAGAGGAACAGACTACTAGTGATCAAATTGCTCTACAATATCAGGTGCGAGGTTATTGAATTAGTCTGAGATTCATAACTAGGAATTAAATCGCAACTCGCTGTGCTTCCGGCCCATTTTTTGTCACCACTGGAGCTTGAACCCGCGTCCCTTGGGTGAGAGTCACACACTCTAACCAATATACTACAAAGTCTTTCATGTTACAATATTGAATCTATATATAATATATACATACAATAAAACAGTAGTCTTATAACTTTCAATTCAAATTATTTTAATGCAATTTTTTTAAGTAATTAATGATATATATTTTTTTAAATGATGTTATTAAGTAAGTAAGATTGAAAAAAAATGATATATTTTTAGATCTTGAAAAACAATTTGAGGACATAAGTAAGTAAGATTGAACATTTTTGTTTGCTATTGTAATATTTTGTATGTGCATAAAGAAAATAATAAAGATTAAATCTAACGGTTTTATTTTGCTATTTTTAGATTAAATATAACTTTAGATTATGAACTTTTGTATATTGGCATACAATTTTGTAGATAATTGGTGTTTTTGGTAGATTTGATCAATACTGGATTATTTATTGAAAGTACTGCAAATGTTTGATTGTTGCAAAGCATTTTGTATACTGTGAGTCAATTTATTAGAATTCTTGTTATAAACAAGACATGTACTATTAAAGATGTCCTCTAGATACCATTGCATGTTTATGTGCAGTTTTAAATTAAGTAAATCTCAGTTTGTATTTCTGTGTTCTTTCTGATTAATTTTTTTTCCTAAAGGAATGTGCCAATGAACACTGAAGTGAAGCAAATAAAGGTTGTGAATCAAAAGCGACGATCTAGTCGACCAGATGAAAGCACTTGCCCTGAGGAGATACTAATAGATTACTGATTAGAGATGTTACTTCTCCTTTCTTTTAATTTCATATTATTTGTAGTCATTAATTTCATATATGTAATTTCAAACAAATACATTCATTATTTAGATTGAAACATTCAAATCCTTAAAATAAAATTTTAAAAAAAAAAAAATTACTGTAGCAACCCGCCCCCCCGGGGGGCGTTTTGGTATGGGGGTAAACCGCCCCACTGGGGGGCGGGTTGCTTGGGGAGTAAACCGCCCCCCCGGGGGGCGGTTTGGTTATGGTTGAAATTTTTTTGAGAGTGTGGTTATTAATATTATTTTATTTATTTTTTTGGTTATGAAAAAAAATGACGGGAAAGCAACTCTCTCAATGGTGGCATACTGGCATCCATAGAGTGGGAAAACGTACCGTATCGTGTCGTGCTGTGATTAACACATTGTGAGTTTGGTCTTGTATTGTGCTATGATTAAGTGAACAGTCACACGTATCGTGCTGTGCTATAACCAAAATATCGAGAAGTGGTCACGGCACGCGACTCATATCGTGACTCGCGTGTCATATCCAAAATCACGTTTCTCATGTTTAACTTATTTTTTCATAATTTAGGTTAGTTTATTCAAGATTCACCATTTGATCAAGACTTAACGGTTCTAATTACACGTGACTCGCGTGACTACATGTCGTGCCGTGCTATGACCGGATCTTTCGCGTGACATGTTGTGCCGTGCCAAATTTTCAATAGATGATCACAGCACGGAACACGCGAATCACGACACGAAACAGCCACACATGCCGTGCCGTTCTGTGACTGAACCAGCTCCGCCATGTCATTTTTCCCGCTCTAGGCATGCATAAGGTAAATAAGTAAGCTTCTGTGAGATGTAGAGAAGACTTGAATACATGAAGAAGCCTTTGGAGTTTGCATCGTTCCATGCTTTATTTAGTTGAAACCAATGGCGTTATTTCGTCGCTTTCCGTCCCACCCTCTCCTCCTCCCTTCCCTCCTCTCTCTCTCTTCACTTACCACCACCACCACCACCACCATTCCACCTCTCCACTCCCCGAAACATCAATCTCCTCCGGTCCCCAATCCCTCTCCTCTCTCCATTTCCCCCAATCCCAACTCCCAATCTATGACAATCTCGTCCCTCTGCTCTCTCATCTCCTCCTCCTATTTAGATGGAGACCGGGGCCTCCACTACCTTCAAGTAAACATCACACCACAAGACGCCGTTTCTATCGTTGCTCTTCTCGCTGAGACCGAGGGATCCATGGTTGCATTGGCCTTCTTCTATTGGGCTGTTAATTCACCTGAAATTAGACACTTTATGTTGTTTTATGTCACGGCAGCTAGCTCTTTGCTTGGTCGGGGAAGCTTCGAGAAGGCCCAGGAGGTCATGAGGTGTTTGATTGAATGCTTTGCTGAGGTTGATCGGTTGAAAGAAGCCGTGCATATGGTCTTTCAGATGAAAAATCAAGGGTTGGATCTGAGTGTGCATACCATGAATTGTGCTTTGAGGATGGCTGTGGAGTCGGGTGATTTGGGTTATGCACAGAAATTGTTCGATGAAATGTCAATCAATCGTATTTGCCCTGATGCTGTTACCTTCAAAACCTTGATTGTTGGGTTTTGTAGAGATGACCGAGTGGGAGCTGTAGAGAAAGTGTTCAGCGCCATGAAGGAGAGAAATTTGTGTCTTGACAATGTAACTTGCACTTTAATGGTACGTGCTTTTTGCAAAAGTGGGCGTTTTAAGTTTGTGTTTGATCTCTTCAAACTAATGCAAGAAATTGGGTCACCTCCAAATGTAATAAATTACACTGCTTTGATAGATGGTTTATGCAAAAGAGGTAGTGTAAAACAAGCATTTCATTTGTTAGAGGAAATGGCCAAAAGAGGTATAAAGCCAAATGTGTACACTCATACGTGCTTGATATACGGCCTTTGTAAAATTGGCTGGACCGAAAGAGCCTTTCGTCTTTTTCTCAAGCTCATAAAAAGCAACTCATACAAACCAAATGTTCAGACCTACACTGTCATGATATGTGGGTATTGTAAAGAGGGGAAGCTTGGCCGAGCTGAGATGCTTCTAACGAGAATGCGTGAACAAGATCTTGTACCGAATACCAAGACTTACACCACTCTCATAGATGGCTATTGCAAGTGCGGAAATCTCAGTCAGGCTTTTAATATGTTGGAAACTATGAAAAGGGAAGGTTTTCCGCCTAATATTTACACCTACAATGCAGTTATTGATAAACTATGCAAGAGAGGAAGTGTCAATGAGGCTTATAGGTTGCTTCAAATGGCCTTAAGAGATGGTGTGAAGCCTGATAAAGTGACCTATTCTATATTTATGAGTGAGAGTTGCAAAAGAGGTGACTTAAATTACGCCCAAGAGTTGTTTGATAAAATGATTAATGCTGGATTTGACCCAGATATTGAGATGTATACCACATTGATTGCTGCACTTTGCAAACAAGGTAAGTTGGAAGATGCTGAGGTAATCTTTGAGAAATGCCTTAATTTGGGGTTTATTCCCACAAAACAAACCTACACATCTCTGATAGGAGGCTATTGCAATATCAGCAAATCAAGCTCAGCATTGAGAGTTTTTGAAAAGATGGTTCGAAGTGGGTGTTTACCTGATTCAGTGACCTATGGTGCTCTAATAAGTGGTCTATGTAAAGAGTCGAGGCTAGAAGAGGCACGCAGTTTGTACGAGGGAATGCTTGATAAAGGCTTGATTCCATGTGAAGTTACAAGTATAACCTTGGCATTCGAGTTGTGCAAGAGAGAAAAGAGTGGTGATGCCATGTCTTTGTTAGAGAAGCTAGAGAAGAAGCATTTGGCTCGCACTGTAAATATACTCGTTAGGAAACTTAGCTGCATAGGAAATATAGATGCAGCAAGTCTGTTTTTGAACAAGTTATTGGATGGAAGTTTTCTTGTTGATCGAGTAACCTATATTGGATTCATCAATGCATGTTATGAAAATAACAGAGACTCTCTTGCTTCTAAATTGTCCCAAAGGATTTCAAAGGGAATTGGAATCTCAAATTATGATATTAGCTGATATTCCTGTGAATTTGTATGTAAAACAGTCAAAGCGGTTGTGATCTTGTTGTAATTTATTGAAACCTACTTCAGATAGATGTTAGGGCTTAAGAACTTGCTAGCATTAACAATTAACAGATTGCAATTACTAGGAGGGAATTACTAGTATTGCCAATGACCCTACACATACATTGAAACATAGTAGGTAGACTAGGTAGATTATATTTGAGTAGGATTAAAATGTCTTGTTGTTTCCGAGCTCCAATTGTACCCTATATCATTATCGCTATTTTTAAAGTTCAATCAGTCAATTCAAATTTACTCAATATGAGTTCTACATTAAAATGTGCTTTGAGATCAAAGTTTACAACATTTTTAGAGAGGAGAGTCCAAATACTTCTATTTTTTTTAGCCTCAATCATGCACCAATTTTTATTATTTTATCTGTATATACGTAAAAATTATCAGTTTTCAGCTTTATATTTATGTGAATCAATATGTTAAAAAATCAATGATCGGATATTTTTCAAGCTCTTAATACTAATTAAAATAAGTCAAAATGGCATCATCTTTTACATGTGTATAGATACAATGCTATAAATCACACATAATGGTTTCGTTTTGACATTTAAGTTTTAAATTTTAAGTTATTAAAATTTTAAAATGGAAGTGCAATGGAAACACAAAAAATATAGGCAATTAAACACTCCTCATTTTTTAGATAAGCACAAAATCATTGTTTTTGAATGGTTCAAAATTTTTTGAAACATATTGATATTGTACCTATCTAAAAAAGATAGTCAAAAATTTTCAAAAAAAAATATAGAATTTGATCTACATACACATTTTAATATGGAGTTCATATTGAGCGGTTTGAATTGACAATTTGGACTTTGAAAAATAAAACAAAAATGTGAGGAATGATTAGTACACATAAAAAATGGAGCATTTTAACCCCTCATTAAATTTATACCTTTGGTGAATGCAAGCGCATACACCAAGTTAACTAACAAACGCATCAATTATGAAATAATTTTATGTAGATATTTCTATGGTAAATTTGTCCATAGTTAATTATTGAAGCACCAAATAAGCAGCTAAACAGAAGTGAACAATTAAAAGAATGAAAATAATTAAATTGTGGTCAATTGTTTGCTTCAACAGTACAAGAACAAAATAAATCTGTGCACAACTTTCTTGTCTATTTATTCGATCAGATAATATCAATAACATAAGCTAAAAGACAATAATTGGATAGTTCAACAAAGTGTGATTTACACGTAAAGTTACATTGCTATTTTAATGCTCTCCAATTAGTGTTCTCCTCATAATTCATCTATCAGAATTTAGAGGGAAAAAGCCATTGCCTAACCTCCACAAAGGTTATCTTCCACCAGATAACTCCATAGCATTTACAATATTGATAGATCCTTCTCCAAAATCTAACCTCCTTTGCATGAGGTCATACTGTGTCCGCTTTGAGATCTCAGAATTTTGCCACTCCTGCCACCTCTGGCCTAAGCCCTCCCCTTCTAGCATCCGTACCACCTCTGACATAGCAGGACGTTCTTCTGGTGCCTGTTGCGTGCAGAGAAGTGCTATTTTTATTAACTTCTCCACCTCATGGATGTCGTACTCTTTTTTAAGGTTTGGATCCACAATGGCATCAAATCGCCCTTCATTTAGCAGCTTCTTGACCTGTAAACACATTATTGCCAAGATGTAAATCCCAGTAAACTGTACAGAATTTTTCAGGCTTTTACTGTTTGTTAAACAAGGTACTGCTATATATAAACCAGCCTAATTATCAGTGCTTGGTTGGTACAAACAGAGCAGTTTCAGGTTGAATTCCAGAATATTGAGTCCAATTTCAAACAAAACACCCAACACTGAAACTGTTTAAACCCCAAGCGTATTAACAGCCTTTGGATACTTCACATATTATCTGACGATAAACTGCCAGCTACTAAGCCATGCCCTAATATTCACTTAAAACATAGGACTTAACCCTAGTTTAGCAATTAATCAACCAATTAAGCAGTAAGAATCCATGTCAAGTACAAAATAAACTGACATGATCAAGCAACAAAACATCATCCTCCTCCTCCAGACGAAAATAATCAATGGCACGCTGTCCCGTGATGAGCTCAAGCAACAAAATACCATAGCCAAATACATCCGTCTTTTCTGATGACCTTCCAGTTGACAAGTACTCAGGAGCAATGTGCCCCATCGTGCCTCTTACCTGTAAATAAGATGAAATTATAATACTGACTCTTCTATTGGATAGGGCATCTTTTGAGCTAACTGGAACTTTAAAAATAACGCTGGGGAATCCTCGGATACCTACTTTTTTTCCTGGGTTTCTGTAAATTATGAATATAACTATATTTGCTGGTAACTTCTTTTTCTGCTGTTTGGGATGTGAAGTAAAATTGAAATCACATATTTCTAGATCAGTTTAAAGCAGCTAGATAGGTGCTTAAACATAAAGCACCAAATATCTAACTTTCAGACCAGTCTACCCTCACTAATTTACCTTTCTAACATAACACATTCAGGTATTTGGTATCCCGTATCCCAACACCATATTGCCAAACACTAAACACTATATGACCAACTTACACCTTCCTTGTCAAGTTCAACTCAACCAAATCACTTTTTACTAGTTCATATAACATGAAAACCAACACAAAATTTTAATTGTCTTGATTTAGTGAAGACGTGTTTAGGCTCCTGAACAAAATGAGGATCATTAGGTGGAAGCTGTCAAAATTCGATGGATTGTATCTTCCCCTCTACTGTATGTGTAATGCTTGTCAGTGAACAGAATTTTTTTTGTGTATGGTGCAACATTAAGAAATGTTGGGTATATTTGCAATCTTGGAAAGTTACGAGGCTAATTTTTATTCCATCAATTCAATCCTTGTGAGTGATTAGACACCGAAAATTGAGACTAACGAAACCTATTATCAAGTATAGAGCAATTGGTTGATTAACATCACCTTGGTGGTGACCGAGGTCTTCTTCACATCGACCAATTTTGCAAGACCAAAATCCCCAACAACTGCCTCGAGATGCTCATTGAGAAGAACATTTGCAGCCTTAACATCTCGATGGATGATCTTTGGATTACAGTGTTCGTGCAAGTATTCAATACCACGTGCTGTGCCTAGTGCCACTTGATGCCGAATATGCCAATCTAGAGTCGTCTCATGTGACTTGAACTCTGCAATATACAATAATAATGTAACCGATATAACTTTTTTTTAGTACATTGCATCAGTCAATTACCGGTAGTGTACCTCGTAATTTGTATGCAACACTGAGGTTCTCCATAAAGGGATAGACCAAAAGCCTTTCGGTAGAAGTGGTACAAAAACCAATCAATTTCAGCAAATTTCTGTGTACTGCTACACTTATCAGGTCAATTTCTCGCAAGAAGGCTTCCTCTCCTCCTGGACCAAAATCAGTCAACCGCTTCACAGCTATTTTTGTGTTGTCAGGAAGAACCCCTTTGTAAACTTTTCCAAAGCCTCCCTGGCCTAAAATATTTTTCTCACTGAAGTCGTCAGTTGCAAGCTGAAGCTCACGCCATGCAAATCTCTTCAGCTGACCAAATCTGACCGTTCGGTCATATTCACCTGTTTAATTACAATTATATTATTTATTTTATAGATAGGGTTAGTGTAGAGTTAAGATTGGTATCTATGTATTGAGAATCAGAAGAGGTAAATTCAGATTGCCCTGACCTTCAGAATATCATTTCGATATATCTAATTACTAATATTACCAACAAAGGACATCAATGAAGTAAGAAATCATGAACTAGACTTTTCATTTGTGCAATCCCATAATTATTATATTAAAGAAATCGATAGGTCATATTGTATCATGCCAGTTATAACAATGATTCTATGCTGGTAAACTCCACAGCAATGTTTTTAATATGTTACCCTCATAAGGACAAACTAAAAATTAAAAATAAAAATAACCTTGAACATCATAAAAAGTTTCTCGGCTGCTGTGTTTTCTTCTCCATAGAAGAAATAAAACTACAAATGCCACGAAACTTACACCTCCAATTACAGCTCCAACTATAGCCCCGGTTTTAGATTTGCTAGCCCCTCCTGTTAAGGAGAATAAAATGAAGTAAAATAGTGAAATTAGCCATTCTTCAAATAGCATTTTATTTCATAATTTCTACATGTATGGCCAATACCGCTATGGATTCTCTTGTCCCCCTTTTTTTAAAAAAAAGAAGTAAAACTATCTTCTTGCTTAGTTTAGTTTCATTGCTAAAGCTTAATTCAACCTTAAGCACCAAAATTCTAACCAAAAATGAGAAAACTATAACTACTATATCTCTGTACTATTGTACATAATAGAGCAATTATCTAGTTAAAATATTAAATCAATGCTGGTACTTACCATTACCAGATGAACTTGATTCACAAGACTGCGAAAAATTACCACCACAGTTTAGACTGTTATCTGAAAAACTACACAAAAAGAAAGAAAAGGAGGAAATGCATTGTTAAATGTCCATGCATCGCATGACTTCAATCTCTGATAGAAAAGCTCACTTGTATGTGGCAACTTTATATAGCTTAGCTGGTACTTCCCCGGTAAGGCTGTTTGCTTCTAGATTTCTGTAGATTCAAATTTTGGTAAGAATGGAAAGAAAACATTATAAGATATATGAATTGATACACATTGATGCTTTTCAATAAATCTGCAAAAGATGGGAAATACACAAAACAACCTGTATGCAAATGAAACATCTTGCATAACATATAGTGGAAATGTTTATACAGCAAGAAAAACATTCTTAATCCTCTATTTCCCAAAATCTAAAAGTCAGTTTCAACCAGTCCCTCCTTTTGCCTTGTTACATCTCACTATACAGGCACGTAAAAGATATTTGATGCTTTAAAGGGTTTAATAAAAACTTCTGCTTATTATTAAGAAAACAGTGTAGTTTCTAATAAGAGAACTTACATATCAGTCAGGCTTGAAAGGTCTGAAAAGGAATTAGGGATACTTCCGTTAAGTTTATTTTGGCTCAAATCCCTGTTCGCATGTTACATCATAAGTTAAAACAGGAGGCATGTTGATAATTTCAATCTCAGTAAGATGATACCAAAATAACCATTTAACTTACAAGCTTTGGAGTTTCAAAAGATCGCCAAGTGTGTCAGGAATCTCTCCAGTTAATAGGTTATCTTTCAGATTTAAGCTTGTAAGACTTGACAGATTTCCAAATTCCGGTGGAATTGATCCATGTATATAGTTATCTTGCAATGATCTTAATAAAGGAATTAAATTAAAATCTATTTGCAGAAGTACCTACAGCTTTATCATTCATTTTACTTCCCTAAATGAACTTACAGTACTTGGAGATACTTGAGCTCTCCAATTCTTGGTGACAAGATTCCAGTAAATCCAAGAGATGGCAATTGTCTGTAATTTGAGAACCCTAATTAAAAAACCTACTCACATGTTTCAAATAGAAGATATAAAAAAGCTATCCATGACTCCCTTGTTGTGACAGTGCTATTTTGCTTTCTATCTACTATTAAAGTTCCTGTTCAACTGCTGCTTGCATAATTTTCAGCCTTTTAGGTTTGGTTTAACCATTCGGCCCTGTGAATATTAGATATGGCTACCAGCTCTAACCGCTACACTAAAAACTACGACTACAGTTTCCTCTTTCTTTTTTTATTGGCGATAAAAGTTGAAAGCCAAACAATACACTGAAAAATACCAAACTGTAAAGGTACCATATAAGAAGGTACTCATTACCAGCATGATAACCACAACCATAGGCCTGGCCTCTCTATAAAGAAAATCAGGTTCAAAATCCCGCAAGAGGCATATAATAAAGAAATGAATGCCTGGGCCATTATTTAAAGAAAAATGATAATCAGATACCTATCCCATCAAAGTGAGAATTATATCATGTCTCTCCCTGACACCCCTAAAACATTCATAACATATCCCTTCAGTTGATGGATTTTTAAAGATACCAAATTATGCAGTTTCAGCTCATTTGTATAGTGATAGGTAGCAAAGAAGGGAGGGGTACTTCGGTCACCTTTTGAAGTATATGGTTTATTTTGATGCCTTTTAAGGCATACTTGATAATGTGAGTATGATCTAGAGTTATAAATGGAATTTCTCCTGAAAGCTAAAAGACGTAAAGGATCATACACTGTGACAACGTTATCGCCTTCACATGAGACACCGAAGAATATGCATGGGTTGACTTGATTCTGGCCCCAGCTTGACAGCTGATTTCCCGATGCATTCAGTTTCACCTTCATGTCATACAATGCATCAGCTGCTCCCAGGGAGTATTACATTTTTTAGCATAAGTTTATTGTTAGATGTGAGTTATTGGAGCTACATAATGTGAGTTATTGGTGCTACAGAACAAAAAATGCCCCACTTCTAGTACAGAAGCAAATGATATTTTACCAGGCGGGTTCATTACAAAACCCAGAATGTGTTCCAGTTCTTCTTTTAATTCTGATTGAAACTCACAATTATGTTGAGAGGATGACATGGTCAAGGGTATTTGGGTAATCCTCACCAAAGATTTTAAGAAGTCTCTAATGGACTTAGCATAAAATGCAAAATCTGGTACCAAGCTGGTTAAGTGCAGCAATAGCCAACAGTGGAATTATCAATTATAAATGTTCAATGGGAACATTCTATTCCAGTCCTGACATACCAGTCTTGCCAGTTCGACAAACTTTTTTTTTTTTACTTAAGCTAGCATGGTACCGGCAACACAGTGGCCCTGATCCTGATTGGTGTCATATGGAAATCCAAGACTTATGTTATATGGCACAGAGGAAGCTTAACTTGAGAAAGCACTTACTCTGATAATCAGAAGAAACAAACATCGTTGATGATGCCCAACTTAGAAGCACAAAAGCAATTATCAGCTTTTTTCGACTGTATTTATCTCTCATAGCTGATATGCCAAGAAAGAGATAAACAAACTTGAAACTGCGAAAATTATAAAAAAAAAAAAAAGTTGGAAACCATGAATAACAAGTGAGCTCCGAAGCATCATATTTCACAAATCCATTAACTAGTCACTAAAATGTCATACTGGTCCCTGAATTTTTAATTCCATCAAGTGATTAAGTCTTAACTGCCATTTGCTGTCAGACAACATACATTGTTCTGAGGAACTGTCGTAATTTGTAATTTACGAAGTCTCAAGCAATGAAATGGGGGCCTAGTAGCCTTATTTTCTTTATAAAAAAAAAGGATTTAACTGTCAAATGTAAATGTCCAGGACCATCTTATCTTTTTAGTGAAGATTCAGTAACTGAAACCTGAAATCTTCATCAAATGTTCATATCAAGCTTGCAACTTAAAGCAACCCAAAGTTTTGGATCAGGCCAAAGGCTCCTTTTACCAAACACTGAGAACTGGGCATATAGCTTTGGTACACAGTTGAGATAAACTAGGAAATTAGCTATTGCAAGTGTATAATTTGCACTGCTCGTAATTGAATTGAAAATACAATTCGAAGAAAGATGGTGAAAACCAACCTTTGAGCTGGTGAACGAAGAAAGATGAAGCTTAATTATACATGAAAACGCTTTGATCGTCGCTTCATTTCCGAACTATTTCGGAACCGAAGCGAACTGGAGCTCTGTTCTTGCGCACTTAACGTAACTATCATTCTAGAAGGATTCTACAAACGATTCCAGAGGAAGATCGAGGTCCAATGGGAGTGCGGCGGTCCAAATTGCCTGCTTAAACCGTTCTATTCGGTCAGAATTCGCATCCTCTGAGATATCTCAAACTTTGCGTGACTTTATGGAAAATCGTAACCGTTAAAATACGTTATGCACGATTCTCAAAGCACAAATAATACTACCCCTGCGCTATTCACGAATAGGCACCGAACACGTCGGTCACCTAAAATTTGACATATCTCAGAGGTTACACACTTGGTCAACGCCAATTAGATAAGATGGAGAGCATTCCAATCAACCAACCATGTCGAGCATTCCAATCAACCAACCATGTCGATCCAGCTCCTCCCAGGTACTGTAGAGGATCCAGTTCACTTTACGGTTTGAGATTTAATCTCAGCCAGTTTGGGATTCGGGCTTACTCAGTAGCAGTATTATTGGACTTTGAGATTCGTGTCAATTTAAAAAGAATGGTTCAGATCTACTATTTGTAGAATAGTAGAGTTTCAGGTAACGGAGATGATGTGATTCGCAAACCCGGGTGCCGGTGGAATTCGAGTAACTCAGATTAGAGTTTAGATCCAAACTTTATATATTTGAGGCCGTACGTTTTATCTGGGAACGGATGATCTGAATCTAAAATTAAAAGAGGGAATATAATATTAATATATTATGTATATCATTAAAAATTATTAAAATTATGTATTTTTTATTTAAATATTAAAATTATTAATTTCTCTCTTTAAATTTCTAAAACTCACAAATTTATCCATTTTATTATCTTTTTATATTAAAACTCATTTTAAATTTACAAAATATTTATTTTATCATTATTAAATGCATAAAAAAATTGTAACTTATTTAGAAAACATATCAGTTTTATATTTGATCAGTGTCCACTAGATGTGTGGTATTTATTGTTAGAATTTTGTGGTGTATCATGCGTTTTAAATGTACACCGGGCGAAGTTTACTCTTTGGTTCTCTGCGATATTTCCGTTGACGAGCCGGTGCGAAAAATAGCATTTTCATGTTTAATAAAAAAAAAAAAGTTAAAACTTAATAAAATAAATTTATTAAATATGATTAATTAGATTACTTTTTCAACTTGCGTATAAAAAAATAGCATTTCATCTTCTTCATGCCGTTTTAACAAAATCAACATTATCACAAAAAAAATGCTAGTTGTTCACATGGTGATTTTTTTTTTATAAATTTTATATAACAATTAAAATAATATCACTTATTATATGTGCGCATAGGAAGTGATCGATATTGATGCTGATCACACTTAATTTTAATTTCTCATTTAAGCTCTTGATATTAAGCTGATGATTTTTAAAAAATAGAAGTCAGAAAAGGCTGAGACAATTAGACATGATAATATTATATTTATCTGATTATCTTTAAGATCATCACCCCTCAAAGGCTCAAATATCATCCACGCATTTTTTTACCTAATTTAAAGAAATGAATGGATCAGTTTTCATTTTAGTTTGGAGAAGTGTTCTATTTGAGAGATTCAAGTAATGAATAAAAAAAATTTAAATGAATGGATAAATTAAATTAAATATGTTTTTATATCGATCATAACTTTTTTTTTAAATGAATGGATAAATTAAAACATATTTTTATTTCGATCCTAACACACGAAAGTCGTGAACAATTATTGAAAACTAAATTAACGGTCACAAAATAGTCTTTATCTGTATGACTGTATCCTTACTTATTTAGTTAATAAAAAAATATTCTTACACATATCTATACCCGATAAGTTAATAAAAAAAAAACTTACCAATACTTGTCTTATCAAATACAATACAGATAGAATAATCAGGTTAAAAAGGTATCATTCACATCCCTATTTACACCGTTAGTACATGGTATAAATTATATTTTATAACGTGCGCCTGACAGCTGGAAGTAATTATCGATGTGCTTTTCTTTAATGTTGATGTTAACCTCAAAGAATACCAAGACGTCTCTCGTGTATCCAGAAGCCGATGGGTATTCAATATTCATGATCAAAGATACTAATTCAATGCAAAATAATAAATTAGTTAATTTCTTTTAAAAAAATGAAAGAGCTGAATTAGTGCAATGAAATCTGTCATGCTTGCATTTCGTCACGTGCCAATATATATATATAGTAAGGCTACCATACTTTGCAAATTAAAGTGAGAGTTTTAATTTGCGCTCATATCTTTATTTTCAAAGTTCAAATAGCCAATCCGAACCGTTAGATATATTCTTCATATTAAAATGTGTTTGGAGACCAAATTTTATTTTTTTTACTATTTATTAAACCACTTTAACAATCTCATACGTATATATTTATGTATTTATTTATTTACTTGAAAAAGTCGACAAACACTTATATGAGTTGGTTGGTTTTTTTACTTGAAAAAGTCGACAAATAGGTATCATAGTCACAAGATTCACAAATAATTCATTTATTTTGTGATGCTGAATTAAATGTCGAATCATTCGTTTAACCAAATTATTCGTGAATAATTGATGAATTTTATAAAATTTTCCCGAATTGTATGATTTTTTTCCAAAAAAAAAAGTTTTTTTTTTCTCCCTTGTAAGACTGAGATCTCTAATCCGAATAATTCTGAATCATTCCCGAATTATATTCAAATTATTCTCGAATTACGAATTTTTAACCTCATCCCACCAAATTCCGAATAATTCATTTGTCATTGTGGTAGGCAGAGACATTTTTTCACATTATGTTCATTTTTTTTATTTTTTACTCGCAGTATTGAGTAGAACAAGACACTGCACTTTTCAGCCCGTCTTAGTCTCCAGTCTCCACAGACCATAGTCGTCTGATTAAAATCAGACGGTTCGCAATATACCCAAGTCATACATCCAGTTGAACAGTTCGAATATATTTCAGCCCGCATAGTCCATAAAAGCCTACGGGCCACTCGGCCCACTTTCTCCTCTTGCTGGCGTTGTCGCTACACCAGTACACAGTAACCATACATACACTGATCACAGCTCACACACTCACACTAACACACACACTTCCATCCTTTCGAATTTGCATTCGCCCCTTTTCTCTTCCCTTCCAATGGCGATTTCCTCTTCCTTTCCGATCCTTCTTCTCCTCCTCTCCATGTCTCTCCTTCTCTCTCCCATTTCCTCCCAAGCACCATCCGCATCTCCCAAACCCTCGCCAAAACCGTCTCCAACAGTTCCTACCCCGATCTCGCCACCTCCTGCCATCACTCCGACCACCTCTCCGCCCCCATTCTTCCCTTCGCCTATATCTTCTCCTCCAGCTCCTCCCAGCTCCGATCTCGGTCCTTCAGTTTCTCCCTTCGGCACCCCGGTACCTCCTTCTACCATCTCCTCGCCACCTTCGGAGAGCCCCACTCCACCTCCCACTCCCGCCGGAGGAAATGGTGCCGCCGTTATGTCCATCTCCGCCGCTGGATGCGCCGCTGCTATTGTGGCCACTGCTATCGCTTTTGGTTTCTAGGAGTTGCTTGGTCGGATCTCGGAGTATGACTGTTTTCAAGCTTCTTCTTTTTTTTGCGGTTATGCTCTCTAAATGTTAGATTTCTATTATATGATTTATATCTGTACCTCTGAGATTTGGTATCCAACTATTTTTAGTTGTTTTAATTTAGTTTCTCTTTTGTTTACCGGTTAGTTCAGTTCAGGTTCGGTCTGAGTTTAGGATACTGTAACATTGTTGTGCTGTTTTGTCTGATTACTTTTTGCATTAATTTATTGACAGTTTTACCCTGAGAACTGAAACGCCTTTTTACTTTATGGTAAGGGTAGTATAGGAATAAGGACGCGTGTAATTACGCGCGAGGAAACCGCGGGAATGCATGTGCTGGGGGCACTATGTACTGTTTTCAGTCAGGGGCCTGTTCCTTTTTTCCAAACTTCTTTTTCCTTTTACTGGTTACCCCGTACACTAATGGTTTCTTTAAGGCTCTGTAATTGTAAATCAGTAACTTTTGCATGGTTTCTTTCGGCTCAGTAAGAATGTTACTAAAACAGTAAAATCAGGAACTACCATTTATTTCGGATCAATATCCTCCCAGGTACCGTAGAGGATGAGCCTCACTTTACGGTTTGAGATTAAATCTCAACCGCTTTGAAATTCTGAAATTCGGGAGGAAAGAGGGGGTCAGTTTTGTTGGGTTTTGAGATTCGTGCCAAGCTAAAAAGAACGGTCCGGATCCACTAATTGTAAAAGATTCCCTTTCTTTTTTATCTAATGCTGAAAGCCTTGTGGGCTAAGGGCTCACTCACCGGTTCTTATTAAATTGATAAGTATTGTTCTTAACTGGGCCGGCTCTGAAAGGTTAATCTAATTTGGAAGGCCTAATGTTTCGTCGCCAGGCCGTTTCGGTTGTTGATCCTGGATTATATACATATATTTTATTATTTTAATTATATTATTAATTATACATATTATTAATTAATATATTTTAATTATATTATTAATCAATACTTGTATTACAAATAAAAAAATTGATAATTTTGCCATGGTAAATGTAAACACTCACATCACCCAAATTTATAATTAATCTAAAAAATTAGTTAAAGTTTAACAATTGCGTCTACAAAATTAAATTGAATTGATAGTGAACATTGTAAAATTTAAAAGCAACTTCATATCATAAACTAGCAATTTCAAATCACGAATTATTTGAGATCTTAAACAATCAAATAAAGATGATCATGGCAAGCAACTTGTTTTTTTTCGAGATGAAGCCCGTAGGCTATATCATCATTAAAAACATAAAGTTCAGTTTACATAGCAAATCATAAAATGTATTACAGTTATGGCATGAACCGTAACTAGACAGTGGTTATGATTTAACCAACAGGAGTACCCCTTGGATAAATTTTCTTAACATAAAGAGATTTTATTTCTAACAATTCAGAATATTTTGATTCAAACTTGGCTGAATTATACGGAATAAACTGGTACATCAAAAAACCAGCAACTATCAATCAAAACTGCATCAGTTCTGAACTTCTGATCATCTTACACCAGAAAACCAGCGACAAAAAAAACCAGAGAACCAGAGCTGTTTTCAGCCTACCAGAAATTAAAAAAAAAAATCAATTTTTTATCAGCCAACAACTCATACCAGAAATTCCACAACCCAATTACTAGAAAAATCAGAAAAAAAAAAAAAAAAAAAGCAGTAAAACCAGCATACAAAAACCCAGTAAATCACGATGGCACAAAATCCAGACAAACTTTTGATTCTAACAGCAATTGGTTCATAGTGGTACCGGTTGGGAGTAGTATGTTTTTATCCATAGGATAATTTAGAAAATTCATATAAGCAGAAAACGAGCATACTGGTACCAGTTGGGAGTTGTAAGTTTTGATTCAAAGGATGATTTAGAAAATTCAAATAAGCAGAAAAGCAAGTTAATACTATCACTGATCAAAAGAAACCAAACCAGGGAAATAACAACAATTGGTTCATAGTGGTTCCTGCCTCGGAGAGAGAGAGGAGACGGACAGTGGAGGAGAGACGGCGGAGATAGGTCGAGCAGAGATGGAGAGGCCAGCGGAGACAGCCGTCACGTCGTGTCCAGAGAAAGCAGCCGGCGCTAGCTTTTTTTGTTTTCTTTTCACTTCGGAGCAGAGCGGAAATGCTAACCCTAACTATCAATGTATCCCGTCCGTATCCTCGTTAAAACAGACGTATCCGTGAGTTTCAACGCATATCGGCAACCGTATTGACTGATTAAGGCACGTAAACCCATACACCAATCTAGATTTCATGAGATACTTCTGTTTCATATGGATACATCTGATACATCCGATACGTATCAGATATGGATACGAAGCCCAACCCGAAGAATCAGGATAACATAGATTCACGTTCACCACAGCAGCAAGTCAAAAGTATCATATGTATCCATGCGAAACAAAACAATTGAGATTTCAAATTTTCAATAAGCTAACAGGAGTAAACATAAGAAATATCACTTGAAGCCTACAGACAGAAGGATCATGTCTTTACAAAGTTTATCCCTTCCATATAATATAATTAATAAGAAACCAATCCAATGGAATGTATGTTGAACATGATAGCAAATATCTTGCAGACATGATGATTTCTGCTTTAGGATTTCAAATTACAAGTAAGATGCTTCTCAAATTATGTTCTCCAAAACAGAATGGTTTCAAATTTTGAGTAAAATGCTTCTCAAATTGAGTTCTCCAAAGCAGAAACTCAGTCAGGTAAACTGTCATATTCAAAACAGGTCAACCAACACCAAAATTTTATTCATTAACACTAATCTATGTTATCAACACTTGCCACTAAAGATTAGACCAACAAGCAAGTCAAGTCACTATATGTTGGTGTGAGTAAAGATTTAACTTTGCACATCTAGTAGCAAATCACCATCAGTCTCTTTTCAAACCTACTATTTGGCTTCACTGTCAAGCTTCAGTTGTCCCTCAATAATATCAAGGACTTCATTACAAGTTTTAAATACTTGGATGTAATTGTTTAGTAACTTTTAAGTATTGTTATATTCATCATAAATGAACGATGGTAACTTTTGACTCCAAATAGAAAATTAAATAATTGACAGTAAATATAAGTTGATTCTCTTGCAAAAGACCCAACATTAATTCTGTTCTTCTAGGTTCCTTGTACCAGGATACAAATTGGCTTAAGACCACTGACATTCAGTCCATCAGCTAGCATCCGGCCGATTAATTAATATATATATTTACTGCAATCATTTTCCTCCAGCATCCATCAACTTAATTGAGACAAGTATCTTGGAGTAGCAACTAATCATTAGAAAGTGCTATCAAACTAATTTGATGTATCAACTGCCGACTGGTACAAAACTTTTCAATTAGTAACAGAAGGTAGCAGAGGCCTAATCACAGTGTTTGAAAAAAAACAGAGAAAAAAACTCTTATGTAATATTGGGATTGCCATCCTTGAACGAAATACTCGACCTCAAATATCAATTATGTAATTGGCATATAAGTTTGTAACATAAGTTGCATAATCGCTGCATCTTTGCAGAACTTGAACAACTGTTCAGTTAAATGGCAATTGATCGAAACTGTTAACCAAAGCTCTGTTAAAAACTTAAAATGTAAATATACTATTTATGCCACTGAAAGAACAAAGAGCAGAAGTATAAATTTCTATAAGCTTTAATATTTACAGTTGCAATCATTTCCAAATTCAATCTCACATTCTCACTTATACTGATATCTCTATACCAAAACTATCTACACCTTCATTAGGCATAATACTGAACTACATAAACATTCAACAAAAAGAGAGGAAAAACAACAACAACATAGACAAAAACAATGAAAAGTTCATCAATATACCTTCTCATACGTATATGCGCAGGTTATTCCCCAGGAGATGAATTGCAAATTTAACCCCGTCCATGCCTCGATAGAAAAAACCTATTTCCGCCGCATGACCATGACCTAACCAACTCCACCTCAAAACCAAAACAAACCTTCAATTCTTTGCTATTCGATGCTGATCCTTCTTCAAAGTTTTCTCCTTTACAAGGTAACGAGCCCATTGAGGCACTTCGCCGAACAGGTTGAGTGCATGAAAATGATTCACCGTTTCCCTGTACCCTGCCATCTCCCAAATTCAATATCTCACTATCCGATGAATCACCCTCGGTATCAGAAGGTGAAGGAGACATGGAAAACCCACTTGGAGATGGGGCCACAACCGCCGCTCGGCAAAGCGGACAGCTGGCGTGGGCCCGGAGCCATGTGTCAATACATGACACGTGGAAGGCATGGCCACACTTTGGTAGCAACCTAAGCAACTCACCTTCATTAAATTCCCCAAGACAAACAGTACATCCCGCCATGGAAGCCCCACTGCCGCCGTCACCGGACTTGTAAGACCGAGCAGAGATGGCATGGATTGCGGAATCATCCAATCCAACAGTACGTATGTACCACACATAGTGCTGATCAGAATCTGGGGTGATATCAGGCGGATTGATGTGAAACGGAAGAGGTACTGGAGCAGTGTTGAGAACACGGCGGCGACGGCGGCAGTAAGCAAAGAGGAGACAAAGGAAGAGGAAGAGCAGGGAAAGGAAGACGAGAATAGCAGAGGGGATGAGAAGGGCGAGAAGGAGGCGAGGGAAGTGGTGGAGATGGATTGCGGTGGAGGGAGGCGGAGGGGGTAGGGGAGGGAGGGGAGGCTTGGGGCAGAGGCTGTAGAAGAGGCAAGCAGGGGAGCATGAGGTGAGGCATTCGGTTGTGTTGGATGGAAGAGGGTAGAGGAGTCTCGGATGGCTTGGTAGTTTTGGTAGTGGTGGCATGGTGGGAAGGGGAAGGGGAAGGAGAAGGAGATGGAAAGGGACTGGAGCGGAGAGGAGGGAAGTATCTGTGTCTCTCTTCCGAAAAGAAGCAACGCGGGTATAGGTTATTGGACATGAGGAAGGTGATGGACTGATGGGTTGGTTTTTTGCTATCTTTCCAGAAATCCCCTGGAAAATTTTATAATTGAGATGTTACAGCATTTTGGCGACCATAGCAGGTCGTTTAGAATCGCAACAGATTTATTTTCAATTTTCCGAGTAGAACTAGGATATTCGTAAAAGTTCATCAATTTTTTTTTTTTTTTTTTTTGAAATTAACTCTAAAATTTATTAAATTGACTTTAAACAATGAATTCAAACTTTTGAAATACTTTTATCTTACGAGCAAGTTGTTTGTATACAAAAATTTTAATAGAGATTTTGTTGATGTTATTTGAAAGTTTCAAGTCATCTCGTGATATATTTACACTCTTAAAAAGGGTGACACCGAAGTACACCCTACATTTTAAAAGTCTAAACAGTCAATCAAAACTGTTTAAAATGATGGAAATATTAAAACGTGATTGCATAACAAATTTTACAATTTTACAATTTTTTTACCATTTATTAAAATGGGTACAAAAATTCAATGGTCTGAAACAACAATTTTGTAAATTACTGAAAACTTAAAAAAAATATAAAATTTGATCTGCAAATATATTTTAATATATCCATCATGTTGAAGAACGGTTTGGATCGGCTGTTTGGACTTGGAAACTTTGAAAATATAAGGTGTAATTCGGTGTCACAAAAAAGAGTGTAAGTAGATCTCCTCTCAATGATGACCATACAAAAATTGGATGACATTAGTTTTCCTGTTTAAAAAAATGATGTTTTAATGAAAGTTTTGAACTAAATCACCTGTTGACCATATCTATTAATAAAAAAAAAATATGTGAAATTTATTTGCTGTGAAGTTTTTCACTCGTTAAATAAAATTAATTGTTATTTAATATAAAATCATATCAATATTATGATAACGAGCATAACATTTGTTGAGAGGAAATAAGAGAACAAAAACTAGATTAATTATATAGATAAAAAGCATGCAATTTGTCTAATATGCTACTTACTTTTCAGAAGATATATTCAAAGCATCTGATTTCTTATAATGTTAAAATATAAATGCAATTAAAAAGTTTCAATATAATTCACCTTTAATATACATCCGAATTTATTTTAGTTAGCGTAATAATAATTCAAAATTAATTAGTTACCATTATTTACTTCGAAATTGAAAAAATACCATCCACGCAAGTCCAGTTCATGTATCAAATTAAGCTGGTAAGCAAATCCAACTTACAGACCAATTTTTTTTATTTGTTTAGTTCTGTTTTGTTATGTTTGAAATTTTTATATTCTATTTTGTTTTGTTCTGTGGTGTTTAGAATTATATGTTTACATCAAATTAGACAGAGAAATTGTAGAAAATAAAATATACATGTTACAAATAAAAATTTGTATTGAGTTTGAACTAAAAATTACTGCAACAAATTATATACACATTTTGAGCAGAGTTTTGTATCAAGTAAGTTGGTGCACAAATTACTAAAAATTATACGCACAATTTGATCAACTTTTTATACTACAAATTACACGCACATCAGAACATAACTAAAAGAAGAAATTGATACGAACATATGCATCGGGAATTTTTCATTTGTATTGAAAATAAGACCGAAATACTAATATTATTATGGATCACCATTATTGTCAACTTTGCAAATAACTTTTTGGGCGGGGCTATTTGACAAAATATGAAACTTTCACTTTGGGTCAATGAGGTAAAAGTACCGTGGAAAGAATGAGAGATTGATGTAGACGAGCTACTTAATTAAGTGACGTCAATCCGTGCATGCTACGAGTACTACGTAAAGTTTACTAAATATTAACTCAGTGTTATGATTGGCTTGGAATAAATCCCAAGTGTGTTGATCACTCACTGGCGATAAGTGGATAACCGTAAGTTCTCTACGTGCAAATATTTTAAGAGGAATGCAGTTGGGTATTGTGACTGCTCACCTGAGGGAGAAAAGGATGGGTCCGTATCCTCTGAGATATCTCAATTTTTGCGTGACCGACGTGTCCGGTTCCTATTCGGGGGGGTATAGGGGGGCTGTATTATTTGAGCTTTGAGATTCGTGCACAAAGTATTTAAACAATTGAGATATTCCAAAACATCACGCAAAATTTGAGATATCACAGAGGATGCGAATTCGAAAAGGATTTGGTGTCTTTCTGCCATGACTTTGTGTGATCCAAGGTTTGTTGTAACACAACAAATATAGACATCCATGTTTATATTCTCTGTTAGATGAGTTTCCAAACCAGATTTTTAACCTGGAAAGCTACTTTCTTTTGAAAATTTTGGTGCCAGATCGACGAACTTTTTTTTTATGAGACAAAAGTGAATAACCCCACCCACCTGTTTTACATAAAAACTAAAAACAGTTCATACTATAATTAATGAAATATAAATTCCATTGTCCAAAAGAATAATTGGCTAGGCCACTACACAATTGAGAGTAAGTCCGATGCCCATCGGACATACCTTTTTCGATGGGTTAAATGACCATCAAATCTGTATCAAGATTTGTGCGAACTCATTAAAATCTGTACAAGTATTTTTTAGTTTCCGTGCGCACAAATCTCAATGATAATCGTACGGGGTTAGAGCTAATTGAACCTAAAAGTAGGTCCGATGCCCATCGGACCTACTCCTATCTCGCCACTACAACAAAACATATATAACATTATTATTACAAAACAAGAACAACTAGCTAGAAGTCTAGAACAAGTGGAGCAACTAGTCCGGGTGCGACTAGCAAGTGAAGAATAAGAAAAAAAAGCCGGGAGAAGAAGGGTCTAAGTCAGAGAGCAATAAATCAACATTCAGAATATCAAGCTCAGCCTTGTCTCTCAGGTAAGTTGAGTGTAAGTTGAGAGATTCAATGCCTCTGACTCAAGTCCGTCATCTGAATCCTGGTAGCATTCCTCGTCGGATATTTAAATCGGATAGTATGATCAAACTGTCTACTCAGACTAAAATAGAAACATCTATAGGTATAATCAAGATTGGTTTAAAAAAAAAGTATCATCTTATCTAACTTTGTACTAATAAAAAGTAAGTGAAATAATAGTTGTACCAATACTGATAAGAGACGGAGTTGAGACATTATTAAAACATGGCTTATTCCGTGCTAACTAATTAAATAACTCAAAGGGAGTAGCAAGTAATTCAACTAAAAGAGTCTCTAGATCGACGAAATTTTATTGTCATCTTTTTATTTGTTGTGGACTTGTGCGCTAAGGACTAAGGTTTAGTGAATTGTGGCAGTTTAAAGAAATTGTATTATGTGGAAGTTGGGAATCACTTTTGTGATGGGATTCTAACTATGTGAATATAATGTGACTTGTTTTACGGATAACCTAGACCGACGTGCTATCGCCGGTTAAATATGCATGCATAATTCATGTGTATTTGTGTGGATTAATCTGACTTGTTTGAGAAACACGTCGTTAAATAATTGATTACTGAGCTTTGAAGCTGATTCCGTTTTGTTATTTTGTTTTCATTTTTATTGGCGACGTAGGTTGATAGACCAAGAAAAAGTACGATGATAATGTTATAATCACGCTCAAGACGGTCAAAATCTAGAGTGTGACATTTTAATTGTCATCAAGTACTTGTAAAAATGTAATAATGTGGACAATTTCTAGACGGTAATTTTTTAACTTATTGATTCACATAAAAACAAAATCGAAATGTGATAATTTTTTATGAGTGCATAGAGAAAATAACATAGATCACATAAAACGGTTTTATTTTGACATTTATGATTTAAATTTTGAGTTATTAACGTTTAAAAAATAAAGGTACGGTGGATACACAAAAAATAGAGATTTTTGAACCTCCTATATATATAACATGGAAACTTTCTCAACTGTGATGAGGAATTGATAGCTTGAAGGGAAACAAAATTGCAGTGAACTACATAATATTATGATTCATGCAAATAAGCCCCTAAAGTTGAGGCCTACATTATTTATAAAAAAATCATAGTTTAAGAAAAAAAAAAACATTATGTTCCTCCTTAATAGGGTTTGAAATTTGCATAATTGAAATGTAGTTTACCTTATCAGGGTTTGTTTGCCTGACATAAAATTCAACAGTTGTTTAACTCACTGGACAATCTTCCATATGCATGCATGCGAAGTAGGAGATAGGAGTAGGTACGATGGGCATCATATCTACTTTTAGGTTCAATTAGCTCTAACACCGTACGATTATCATTGAGATTTGTGCACACAGAAACTGAAAAATACTTGCACGGATTTTAATGAGTTCGCACAAATCTTGATGCAGATCTGATGGTCATTTCATCCATCGAAAAGGTAGGTGCGATGGACATCGGACCTACTCTCAATTCGCGAAATAGGATCTCCAAATTACGTAGGAGCAACTTCTTCCATTTTACAACTTTCCATTAGATTACCTATTATAATTTGAAAATTAATTCCTTGATGGAAGTCAAACAGAAAATGTTGCAATTACCTTCACTCTATATAATTAGAAATTGTGAGAATTTCTAATTTGTTTGCCGCGGTAGCGCTACATGATAAAATATGTCATATTTTCCTTGTATATATATTATATATATAGTATTTGACTTTTGAAGAGGAAGTATTAATTGTCTCATCTTCTTCGTTCACCATCAACTATAAACTAATTAACAAAATAAAAGAAACATCTTCATTAATCATTATTTTGTTCTATTTAAAAGCATAATAATATTTACCAAAATACTGCCTTAGTTGACAATGGCACAGCTTTGTTGACAAAATTAGAGTTGATTTCTGCAATTCATTATTTAGTGATGATCAAAGATTCAAAATGAAATGCAGAACGCTTCAAGTTGATTTTTCCAAAATATGTCAGTGATCTGTTCTTAGGCAGTTTACAGTTGCTGAAAAAAAAAAAAAAAAAATCTAATCACAAGCAGAAAGAGCTGAAAATACCAGGTCTTTACATTGGTCCTGAATTTTTCATTGTTTATGAAGGGTTGTGTTATCCATTTTGTTGTGGCCCATGTGGCCCAATCGAGTCAATGTTCAACTTGGCCCAGCCTGCTTGAGGTGGAAACCACTTGGAAACAGTTATAGGCACTATATGATATTTTGTAAAGCATACATACAGATGTGTGTTCGCAGGAGATTCCTCTGGGGCAAGATGGATGGCCAAGGTAGAGGAATTTCTCTAATGCATTGGGGATTGGTATGCACCCCGAAGACCTGCGGAGGATTCGGAGCTCCGAATTTAGAAATCAGGAATGTCTCTATGGTGCTAAGGTGGTGGTGGAAGGCACAAATGGAACCTCAATGCCTTTGGACAGAAATAATTCAGAGATTGCATGGTAATGGTATTCAAATTGGGGGACCAAAAATCTGGTTTGTAAGCGGATCCTTTTTTTGGAAAGTCCTAATCAAGATCCACTACCTATTCACATGGAGCTCGCAATGGACGATAGGTGATGGGAGGTCAGTATCCTTTTGGTATGACGCTTGGAATGAGACACCCCTGAGAAGAATGAAAGATGGACTTCCTAGACCTCAGTTTCAAAGAATCTCATTGTTTGAAGCACAACCTCTACTAAACGACCTTGCCCCCAATGTCGTTCTGCCGCAACAACTAACACAAACACCGGATCAATTGGTTTGGAGATGGACAAATTCTAGGACCTACTCGGCTGCCTCCTCCTACAAAACCATGTTGGGAGGCACTACTAGAATTTAGATTATTAGCATGGGTAACTAATTTTAATTGCATCTTTAAGTAAATCTCATGCAATTGATATCTTTTGCATGGGTGCGCAAGCTAAATTGCATGAGTTAAAAATTTCGACCCATGCAATTAAGAATTCCATGCAATAGATGTAAATACCCATTCAATTAATAAGTTATATACCCATACAAACATTCCTCCCAAAATTTAAATTCAGAATATAATTCCACCAATTATTATTTATTGGAAGAACCCTAAAGTTTGAACAGCCGCCAGTATTTCTTGTTTTCTCTTCCTTGCCCTTTTTACTCCCTTTTCTGAATCTCTAATGGCGACAACGGAGAAGAAGCCCCTCTCGCTATGTGATCTCTCCAAGTGCTGAAGAGAAAACCTAGATCGGGGCATCCTCCGTCTCACCTCCATCCTCATCGGTGTCTACCTCCCTCCCTTTCACTATCTATTTCTCTCTGTCCCTCTTACAAGTCAGGAGGCAGCTCGAACGCCCACAGGCCAAGTGCAGATATTCCCTGTGTGGTCAGGCGAAGCGAGATGTGGGCATGTGGGGGCTAGGCAGGAGCGTCGGGGCTGACGAGGTGTAGGGTTGGACGGCTGGTGTGGCGGGCTTAGGCGAAAGGGGGCTCAGGTGCCTTGCTGTAATTTTATTTACCTTAAATTTCATTTATTTCCTCCTAGTATTTAGTAGATTTATCATTTATTAGCTTAATTTATCTATTCATGTCTTGGTAATCCAATTATAAATTAATACCTGAAGAGATAAGAAAAACTGACATTCTTTTCAGATCTGGTATTCTGTTGAAGGCAGGTTACCCTTATATTTTTTTGGTTATCACAGATTTAAAATTCCTCCATGTACGAGTATTTGTTTTACGGTTAATGATAAAGTTTCGACTATGCAAAGCCAATCTATTTTTTATTAATTCTTGCATGAGTATTCAGTTCAAGAAGGTAAAAGTATGCAAATTTCGCTTTATTTTTCATAGCCACGTGAATTTTTCCAAATATTTAAGTTAGTAATAATTCCATTACAGTCAGATCACTTTTAAATTTTCTTATTTGAAACAATAAATATAGGAAGGGCAACAGCAACAGAGTGGAAGGAGGCAGAAATTTGGGTGACAAAAGTTCTTAAAATTTAACGAGGTCATTGTTTTTTCTTTTCCTTTTTGCAATTGTTGGCACTATTTGTTAACTACTTCCCAATTTCATATGATTTTGCCTTCTTTATCAAATATTTCGAAATAGAAATTAATTTGACAAATCACCAGGGTTGCGAAATTATTTTGACAAATCACTTGTGTTTATCATGATTAATAGGTCTCGTCATGCTAAAGAAATTCAAGTACTCATGAAGCAATAGTGCTTCTCGTTATGCAATGGTACTTGTCTCTTGCTGAAGTTATTAGTTTGGATAGTTATGTTGTCAATATGTACATCTTGATCAACTGATTTTAATTTATGCAATGGTACCTGTCTCTTATTCTAATTTATAACTTATTGTGTTAAGTTGTTAGTGTACAAGTGGTATGGATGCAAATATACATGTTTGTACAACTGTACTTGGGAAGCCCTTTATGAACTGAACCAACATATATAGTTCCTAGCGAGTAAAGCACCTACAATTGATCATATTAGTCTGAACTGCTGTCATGTAGGACTGGAACCACCTCAAACATATGAGGCAAGTATAATAATATTAATTTGTACTAATTACAATCTGAATTAAATGGTGTATTCTTGTATCATAAATTTATCAATCCTAATACTTTGAGGTTTTAAATATTAATTTGTATTTGTTATGAATAATAGACATCTTCTTCAGCAGCGTCATTTATGGGCTCTCAATATAATGAAGTCAAGTTAAGTGCTCACGAAGGTCTAGATGATGAAGACTCTAGTACACTCTAAATGATAGAGAATGGTACATGTGTTGACAATTTAGTTTATTTTGTGACTTGTGTATTTATGTGTTGATGTGATACAAGCATCCTTTTGGATTATGCTAAGTGCTAACTTAGTTTTTTTTTGTTAATTAGTATAGTTTTTGGATCACAGGTTACAGTGATGCCTGCAATATTTTGTGGATGCAAAAACAAATTAATTGAATATATATATATACATGTTATTTCTATTATATGTTAATCTTTATTAGGACATCATTTTCATTGTTTTTTATTCTGATTTTTTGATGAATTGTAAAATTAATATATTTAATATGAAAGTAATTTAGTATGGGCAACGTCACAATTGCAAGGGCACCACCCATGCAGATAAGGAAAAAACACATTTTTCTCACCAATCAAGCTGTGACACGTCATAATTATGAGATATTTGAACCATCTCAAGTGCATGGGCTGTCTAATTTTAATCCATGCAAAAGAGGTCGACTCATCCATGTAAAAGGCCAATTTCATCAAAGTCGGGCGCCATGTAATTGCATGGGCCGTCAAAAATTAGCCCATGCAAAAGAGGTCTGCGCACCCATGCAATTTATCAACTGCATGGGCCCCATGCAAATAAGGGTCATTACCATCGATATCAACTGTATGAACCCATTAGCATGGGTAGCGCATGCAAATGAGCATTTTTTGTCCCATGGTAATATTCCAAATTCTAGTAGTGAGGTGGATTAGTAACATGGAGGTATGGGCTAATCTGGAAGGCACCTGTCCCGGTCAAAGTGAGGGTGTTTGCTTGCTTGCTTCTCCAAAACAGGCTGTTGACGCATGATACTATGGACAGAAGACAGATGCCATGTAACCTTGCATGTGTTCTGTGCGACGAATGCACACTGGAGACGGCACATCACCTCTTTTTCTCCGGCCAGTACGCAACACAAGTTTGGAGACAGGTACAACAGGGGTTGCAGATAACTTTGAGGTTAACTGGGGATACTGTAGAGGACACATGGGACAGCTCTTTCAATGGCCGATCGAGAGCTATCAGTGCGAAGGTGTGGACCGCTAGATTCCTAGTGGTAATCTGGTTATTGTGGAACCAGAGGAATGAAAGGATCTTCCGTAACAGGCCCCTGCCGTTGATTCAACTTGCTGCAAGGATTGTGGAGGAGGGCAAATTGTGGCAGCAGTTTTGCAAGAGCTCCATAAATAGATCAGGGGTAGGCTAGATCACAGCGGGTAGTAGAGGAAAAGAAATATTTGTTGTAATACTTGTTGTAATTCCTTAGTAGCTGCTACTAAGTTTGTAATACTTGTTGTAATTCCTTAGTAGCTGCTACTAAGTTTTTTCAAAAATACATACAGATATGTGTGTCTTTGTGTGCGCTATACATGCAAATTAAGATGCATATCCATAATAACATAACTTGAATATGAAAACCAGTACAGGAAAAGAAATATTAAATATGTCATGAAAACAATAATTGGAACTATCAGTAGGGTTCACAAACAAAAACATTGATCAAATGCATATTGAAATTTCCAATTATTTAATTAATAATCTAGGTTATTGTGCCTGCCTAATTTTTGCAATGGTATCAGAGCCGCACAGTACCGAGCCTAACTACAATATTCAACTGTTGGAGCAAAAAACAGACAAACCAGACAAAACAGTGCAGAAATGAACCAAATTAATTTATGTTCAGTACTGAAAATTGGTTTTATTTTTCTTTATAAAATTCTTTGGAGCTCAAATTTAGTACTTGTAGTATTATATTGGCAATCCTATGACAAGTGGCGCCTGAACATAGGCTAATTTTCTAGGGGTTTCATGCATTAATTTGCTAATTTGTTTTTGCGAAGAGTAGTATCGTATAATGAAAACAGGGTTTTATGCACTAATTTGCCAATTTGTTTTTGCAAAGAGTAGTATCCTATAATGAAAACAGGGGTTTATGCATTAAGTTGCTAATTTGTTTTTGCGAAGAGTAGTATCCTATAATGAAAACAGGGTTTATGCACTAATTTGCTAATTTGTTTTTGCAAATAGTATCCTATAATGAAAATAGGGATTTATGCATTAATTTGCTAATTTGTTTTTGCGAAAAGTAGTATCCTATAATGAAAACAGGGTTTTATGCACTAATTTGCTAATATGTTTTTGCAAAGAGTAGTATCCTATAATGAAAACAGGGGTTTTATGCACTAATTTGCTAATTTGTTTTTGCAAAGAGTAGTATCCTATAATGAAAACAGGGTTTTATGCACTAATTTGCTAATTTTATTTTGCAAAGAGTAAGTATCCTATATGAAAACAGGGGTTTTATGCATTAATTTGCTAATTTGTTTTTGCGAAGAGTAGTATCCTATAATGAAAACATGGGTTTCATGCATTAAATTGATATTGTGGTCCAATCGAGTCAATGTTCAACTTGCTGCATATGCGAAACTGCATATATTGACTACATACAAATTTCTCTGCGGATTACAACCGAATACATATATGTGGCCACATAGACCGCATTTTACCACACTGACAAAGAAACTTGTAAAAAAACTAGAGAAAATAACACAAACAGATGCGCACCAGACTGGTACAAAGGGGAGAAGACTCAGAGACTAACCGCTTGCACTCTTCGAATTTTCCAAATACATTTTTTTTTTACTTTTTTAACTTTCTTAATTTGCTGGTTTGTATTTTCACTTTTATATTAATCTAGTTTAATTTCATGTAATATTTCTTTTTTCAAGTCTCAACTGTTTTGAGCAAACCATATTTTTTATAAGCAGTGGATACAAATTTTGTAACCACAATTTCAATTATTAATTATGGGCATTGATCCATATTTTTCCTCAAAATAAAAAAAAAAAACAACTTGACAAACATTAAAAACTAGCATCTTTTAGATGTTATTAAGAAATAATATTACCTTGTATTGTTTAGAAACCTAACAATGTTTTGATGAGCCTATGCGAAATTCTAATCCTTAATCTGGGCCATTCAACCAACTGATCTCGTGGCTCTCATTCCTTGAACGAATAAAATTTTGCCAATATGACACGGGATGTCAAATAAAACAGAAAGTAATGATGAATTATTACAATTCTACGTAACTTCAATAAAAACAAAACTAATGATGACTTTATATTAAAATATAATTTTTATATTAGCAATGGCATGGATTGTCAAAAGTAAAAGAAAATGTTCCCATGTAAGTGATAATTTTATATTAAAATATATTTTATATATTAACAATGGCATGGATTGTCAAAAGTAAAAAAAGAACGTCCGCAATTTAAGTGATGACTTTATATTAAAATATATTTTTTATAGTAACAATGGCATGGATTGTCAAAAGTAAAAAAGAATGTCCGTAATTTAAGATGCAAATCTCAGATTGGGTTCACTATTTTAATAGACAGAATTGTCTTTCTATATCCGTCCATAAAAATAACGGACACAATATTTTTTGGGGAGTGCTATTTTCAACTTAACTATTATAATATTGAGAGCTGAGAGAAATTTTCATCTCTAAATGCCTGTTTTACCCTTCAACTATTTCTCTTTCTTACGTATGACATAATTAATAAAGAAAATTAATAAGGAAAGTTAGTCATTTAATAAAAAAAAACTAATAAAGGAAAGTTCTTGAATGCGTATGCCGCTACACCATATTGATTACAATTATGTATCGTTTTAATTTGCAATTGAAACTGGCAATATCATTTTTTTTTTCTAAATATTACTCGGTAACATGTAACATGATACTGATAAATTTGCATGCCAAAAAAATTAAAAACTTTAGTTCAAGTTGTTGAGTGATGCCTAATTTCTAACCTGCTCACATTCATTATATACACATTCAGCATATATAAAATTTTCATTTATACAATATTTAGCCAACAATAATATTAACATCCATATTTCAACTGAACCTGTGAATAACATGACCACATACTCTACTCATGTTTCTCTCAAAATTAACTAATGTACTAAGTTTAATATTCAAATATTTTTTAACATTCATTTATAATATCAAATGATCACTCGAAAAATCAAACATGAATTTTCTATAATGATTGATGGGTTCCGAATATTAGCAATGTTAATTTCAAAATAAGATAGTTTTGGTTATGAATACACTGTTTATATGCTGGTGCTAATTCTTAGCATTTTTCCTAATCTGAAGGACTGACCTCCTTTAATAACTTTTCATATTTAATTGAGTCATGATAATTGGAAGGACCAACTTTCCTTGTTAGTTTTCTTTATTAATTGAATTAATATAAGAGAGAGTTGAAGGATAAAATAGATATTTAGATAGAAATATTTTTTCCAGCTCTCGATATTGTAATAATTGAGCTGAAAATAGCACTACCCTATTTTTCTAAATTCTAAAAAAAAAGTAATATTTTTATTTATTATTTTTTTCAATATGGTATAAATAAAAATTTCGGTATTATTGGCATTATTATTCTCTATTTGAGGAATGAGTTTTTTTTTTTGTTTAAACCGTTACTGTGTGACCAGTGGATCAAGGTAACTCATTTGTAAAAACTTTTTTTAACACCAATAACCTTAAAAAAAAAAATATTGTACAGTTATTTTTATTTTACAATTGTGTTTCCTCAATTCTTCAAATTAAAGAAAAATATTTTTTATGTCTAAATTTTTTTCCGTGCCAAATATTTTTCATCAAAAGTTATTTTATTTTCAAACTAATTAACGAGTCGACTCGGAAAACAACCTTAATTAACTGTAATAAAAAAAGAATCCGATCAAAGCATAGGACAAAGTAACCAAAAGCGAATTTCTGCTGTCTCCTCCTTTTCAATTGCCTGTGGAACTTTCCCGTGAGTTTCTTTATTGTTTCTCCTAGCTGTTCTTCTAAGCCCCATTTTCTGGAAGGGACAGAGATCACCTGTCTTTCTGCTTCCAGTGAGATTGACAGGTGGGACCAAACAGATTTATAAATTTAAATATTAGTTTTTAGTTTTGATGTGGTCCACGCGTCAATGACTCAGGAACATGAAAATCTTGTCCCCTGGGGAGGCAGAGAATTCAGTCTCTTCTGGAAGACTTCAGCGCGCTGCTTCTAAACTTTCTTTCCTTAGATTGCCGATTTTTTTATTAATACTCCAAATAAAAATAGTAAATATATTCTCAGAGCTGAATTTTTTTATAAATGCTCTGACTGCTCAGTTGGGAGGCGATTTACTTCCAGCATCAGACTGCTCAACGTTTGGACAGTCAGATTCAATTTTTTTTTAAAGATCTTAATATTTTTATCTAAAAATAAAAAATAAAAAATTTCAATTTTATAGCAAATAAGAATGTTCAATCTTACACTATATATATATGAGGAGGGATCCAATTATACCCTTTTTTTGACACATCATGACACCGTTTTTTTTATAGGTTAATTTTGTGATTTCAAAATCCAAATAGTCGATCCAAACCGTTCAACATGATTGATATACTAAAATGTGTTTGAAGATCAAATTTTACATTTTTTTTTGAATTTTTTTACTATTTATTAAGATGGTTACAAAATCGTTGTTTTTCAATGGTCCGAAAACAACGATTTTGTAACCATCTTAATAAATAGTAAAAAAATTCAAAAAAAAAAATATAAAATTTGATCTTCAAGCACATTTTAGTATATCAATCATGTTGAACGGTTTGGATCGACTATATGGACATTGAAAATGATAGGTGTCAAAATGTATAAAAAAAAAAAAAAGTGTAACTTGATCCCTCCTCTATATATATATATATATATATATTAATATCCTTATCCACACGGATCTTCGTATATCGGATATCCACATCTAAGTTTTTGAATACGGATTGGATATTATTCATACAGTTTTCACTCCTAAATGAAACTGTTGTTTTTGTAATATGAGTAATTAAGAGACTTTGCATTTATTTTTCTGCTTAATGAGCAAAAAAAAATACATCTTTTTTTTTTAGAAAATACAACAATCGGCACTGATTTTCACTGTATCATCAAAAATAGATCTTATAAAAAATAATCACCAAAAATGCCAAGAAATGCTCTCAAAGAGGAGATAATGTTATGTATGGACATCATCAAGGCGGAGTCAAAAAGTATATTAGGAGTGAGAAAAAAATATTTTTATTTTTATTATGGAACATAATTTTTGTAAAAAACTTTTTTTTTTTTGCAAATATTACTTTTTTTCAAACAGTCATATATTCATAATAAATTTGACTAATAATGTTGAGTAGTCAAATTTTGGTTGATGTCACTCGAATCATATGTTTAATTTTAAATCTCAAATTGATCCATATTTTTAAAAATTATCGTACATTTATTAAAACAGTTTGAAATTATTGTCTATATATCTAAATCAGGTATGTACTTCGGGATATTTTTTTCTTTTTGCTTAACATAGTTAATTAAGGATTTGAATTAGCGGGTCATTAATCTGGACGAAAAATTGTGTACCGTCGGGGGACAGAATAATCAATCCCGTTTTTCTTATATTTCAATTTCCTACCAAAACGATTCTCATTCGCAATATTTTTTTATTCTATTTTCGATTAATAAAAAAATCGGCATTGTATTTGAGTCTTTAGCAATTTATGGGAAATTGCTATAATTGAAAGTTAGGGTATTCATTGGGTCCAATTTAATCAATTTTAAACCGAACTGAATTAGATTGGACTATATATTTCATTTTTTTTTTGTTTAATGGATTGGTTCGGTTCACTTTTTAAAACTGATTCAACACTGTGGTTCAGTTCGGTTCGGTTTAAGTATTTTCAAAACCGAATATAGTGAACCGACCGTTTAACCCAAGCTCTTCGTATGTGAATCGAAAATTTTCAAACCACTCCATGCACGAACCACTCTTTTGCTCTTTTTAAATTTTTAATCCCAGTTGGGTCCTCCCTAGCTATATATATAGGTCTCCATTGAGTCCACTTCCACTTCTCTCTTTGGCTTAGTTCCTTTCAATTTCTCCCCACTTTCGTTCCTCTTTTATTTTCTGACATTCTCACTCACTTAATTAGAGTCTTCAAATCTTCCAGGAGCACAAATCATCAGCAAGTATTCTCTCATGTTGTACTAAAAAATCTGGTGCAGAAGCGCTCGCATGGATCGGCGCGGTTCCGACAAGGTAATCCATGGATCTTGATCGGTTTTGAGTTCTTCACTTCTTGCTAAGTAGTTGGGGTATTGGAGGGATTTTTGTCATTTGGGTAAATTTTTAGTTGGGGTATTGGACGAGATTTTGATCATAGTTTATGTGAATTTTCTATGTTCAGCATCAGACAGTGTATGCTTGAATCTTTACAATGTGGTTTTGATTTGTAATCTTAATTTTAATATACTTCGTTTTGAACTGATTGAACTGAATAGACCGAAATAAAATTTTAATTCGGTATCGAACCGAATCGATGAACACCCCAAGTTACAGGAACCACATCTGCTGCGATCCTAATAGAAAAGCAGGACCCTGCGATCCTCCATCTCCACCGTTAACTAAAATAGATGGTTGAGATTAAAATGAGAAATAGAATCCCAAAACTGTTGCCCGTGTGAAGTAAAATAACACATGCTGCTCACGTGGAAATCAACTGAATCTTCTTTGTCCCTTCTACTCTCAACTCCTTTCTCCGGCTCTCTTTTCCTCCGCTGCGCCTCCACCGTTACTTTCAATCAATGCCCTTTTCAAGCACCCCGTGTCACTCCTCTCCACCTTCTCGATCTGTGTTTCCCGCTGCATCTCTAATGAACAGATTGCTTACTCCCTTTCTCAATTGGTGTCACTCGCTCCTCCACCTGAGAACGCCGCCTCTCACACTTTGCTTCAATAGGTGTGAAACATTTTTTAAAGGATTTTTGTTTCATTTTTCATGACCTGTTGTAATTGTATAATTTTTGCTTAATTTTCAGAAATTGCTAAGATCAAGCTATCAAATTTTCAAAGACTGAAATAAAAACAAAATTTCATACCACTATGCTTAATTACTACCTAGAAACTACATAACTACCATGCAACAGTATCCTATTGTTAGATTTCTAAAGTTACAAGTTGAAGATCACATGGTCTAGGTGTGGCTTCCAGTTGTAAGAGTCTTGCCACTCTTACATCTACGCCTAGAATCCCTTGCTGCAAGTTTACCAGTAAGTGTGGCATACTAATAGCCTCCCTTTGAATGTGGCAAATTATAATTGCATTCCCCATGATTTCTACTAACCTGGTACAGTGTGCTACTGTTTCAGCTGAAGACCATACCAGTAAATTTTGGGATAATTGTTTGAGCTCTTTTGTGCAATGTCATTTCTTTTAGAATGCAGTGGTGTCACTTTCTATAGACTTAGTGATACATAGATTACAAAACTAGCACACAATCTAGCTAATTACAAAAGCTCTAGCTAAGAGATTAATGTGCCAGCAACTGCTCTTTTTTTTCCCAATTGAACCCTAATTTAGCTACTGAATTCAAAGTATCAACCCATGAAAGCCAAACATTTTTTAGAGCATCTTCATGGGTACCTCAGCTTACACCTAATTTTTCATGGGTACAAAATAAAGCCTCTTATGTTGCCTTTTGCTTGTTGAATTTTTCAACCAAACAATAAATAATTTAGAAGTATATAGATTTCTTCCCATTATGATACATTTTAAATTTAATAGGTGAGCCAGAAAATGACCATCTCAAAGTTGATTAGCTGTTTTTTTTGCCTGTTCTTATTTTGTAAATGCTATCTGTGGGAGAATGTTGTCAAATTTAAATTCAACGAAGATCTAATTTTTTTTTCCTACTTCTATTTTAGGATATAATTGAGCAGATAGAGCAAATTGGTACTACAATAGATTACTCTCTTCAACACAGGAGGAATTGAATCAAGCCTATTACAATATCAAGGAAAGAGGCTTCATAAATTCTAAGCAAACAAAAGCATGAATAGAGCATGTATATGATGCTGCAACTAATGGAGGCACGAGGTTTAATAGAGCATATCAAAAGCATGAATTATATATGTATGAAATAGTGCGTTGTTTGGATACTTGAATGTATAAAGGGATAGTGCACACGGGTGAAAACAAGAAACTTGTGTTTTTAAATTGTAATTAGAGGGATAACAATTTTAGGTTGTAAATTATTTCTTAATTCAATAAAATGAAATACTTTGTTTCTTTTGAAATATTTTCACTGTGTTTGTGAAATCTTTTGTACTTAAGCTAATATTTCTTGTTTCAATTCTCTCTTGGCCGGTAAGTATCAAAATGAGGGATATACCTCTAAAACAATTCAATAGCAGCACTATAGCACAATCCATTTGTTCATCAGGGGCATTGTTGTCCATTTTCAAAAAATCATATATTTTTATCTCTTTTGAATTTCTTTCTAAAATTTTCACAGTATATAAAGAAAATATAGATGCACTTTTAATAAATTTTTTGGAACTTTTAAGGTAACAAATTTGGAGGGATTAGCAAAATAAATCAGGTCTGAAAAATAAATGGAAAAGTCAACTATAGAGTTGACTGAACCTTAGAAATAGGATTTTAATTGAAATAAAACCCCAAATAATACTTATAGATGCATAAACTTCTATTCCCATCAAGGTAATAACTCATGTAGCATATTAAACAAGTAAAATATACTTAAGTCTATTAGAATTTCATTGTCTGACATGGTTGTGCTGACTACTAGTTTTCTTTTTACTAAGATCTGACAAGGGTATTGTGAAATTTACACAATGAACCCTATTATTTCTAAAAATTACATAATGCATATAGAATCAGTCCTCAAATCTAGACTTGTACCAGGTTAACAGAAAATTATAAATTTATACGTTCATATCAGGCTACACAAAAGAGACATTCTTTGTAGAAAGCAATTAAACATAAACTATACAAAGTGAGATAATTCTTCCACAAAATGTGACTATAAATTTCTATTATGGCCACAAAATCAGACTTCCCATGGGAAACCTATTAAAAGAAACTATACAAAATGAGGCCTTAAGCAAATGCATCAGTGGTCTTGATAATTTGCAAAGTCACTAGTCATGGATTCATCCAAAATACAAGTTGAATTTGTCTGATCACTCGATTCGATTTCATTAAGATACGGCCAGGAGAGATTTGTCTAACAAAATAATCACTTTTGGATTTTTAGGAGGATTGATATGGCCAGGAGAGATTTTGGGAGTGAAGAGAGAAGGAAGAGAACTGAAAAAAAAATGAAAAATGATGGGAAATCAAAATTATCTCTTGCGCTGCCGCTAATACGAGTGACATCAGTAAAGGCAGCCTAAGAAGTTCGGAAGACATGGAGTGTTGAAATTTAGAAAACGCGGGCAGAGAAGGGCAGCCGTGTGAGTTTGAGAGTCTATTTTTTCATTTTTAATCTCAGCTATCTATTTTAATTAACGGCGGAGATGGAGGATCGCAGGGTCCTGCTTTTCTTTTAGGATCGCAGCAGATGTGGTTCCCAAGTTACAACCCATTTTGTTTTGATTTGCTCTAATTCACATGGGTAAATACAGTTTTCGAGAAAAAAATTATAGAGAATTATGTTAGAAAAATATTTATCATATTTGGTTAATTTTTTTATTTGACATGAATCAAAATATTAAATGATGATATTATTTAAGGTGTTGACTATTTTTTTGACCTGAAATATGTGATCAACGTGTGATTTTTCTAAGCAACATATTTTTCGGGTTGAACAAATAGCAATTAGTTTAGAGCAAACAGGACCAAAAAAAAAAGAGTATGAAGGACCGGTACGAATCAACACGCAAAAGCGACGAGAGAAAATTGAAATCTTTGGAAAGGATCAAGCTTCTAAATAGCATTTAGCGATTATATCAATATAGCGGGAAGACCTAAAAAAAATATTACGAATATCGCAACTATAGCAGAACCTATCATACATAGTTTTTTTTTTTCTTTTCAGAATTTATATTCAATGTTGTATGATCAATATTGAAGAATTGGGATAACAACTAAAATGATAACTAATCTAAATTTATACTTCTTTCAATCATGCAAATAAGAAGAAGAAAAAAAAATTAGGTAACATTATTTAATAGTTCATACTTCATAGTATTACAAATTATAATAGACAAAGACCAATTAATTTTATAAGTGAAATGAAGTTAGTATACATATTTAAATATTTTATATATTATAATAATCAAAATTAGTTTTCAATGAAACGAACAATGATAATTTTTAAGAATATTAGACGAAGAGCAAACAAAATGAAGAATTAATATTTGAATATTTTTCGATATATAATGAAAGACTAAATCACAAATAAGAAAATAGTTCAATCTAGCATACTTATTATAGCAGACCATCTAGCATCAAAAATAGAAACAGAAGTACATATCTCATGTAAATTTAAAAAAAAAACTCATATAACATAGCAGTAGCAATAGCGGTCAGCTATTACAGCTATAGTAGTCATAGCTGAAATAGTGCACTTTATCTCATAGCATAGCTCTTATGGTCCGAAAAAGGAAAATATTACATAATGTCCTTCTTTTTCAAAACATAGAATAAAATACTCTCCTTCTAAAATTCTTAACGAAATGTCCTTGTGGGCTCCGCATTTCCCTCCTTATCCCTCCCTCACTCCCATTTATTCCTATTTACTCCTCCCTTTATTATTATATACTTATACTTTTGTTTTATATATTCAATACTAATATGGTTTTACACTTGACAAAAAAATTGTTAGCACTTTGATATTACATAAATAAATATTTTACAAGTTAATGATTAAACACTTATTTGTCAATGATTGATTCTAAATAAACATAAAACAAATTAAAGGTCAATAATTAATTAGTTAAAAAATGACATATTTTTTGTTAATAATTTAATACGCTTAAACAAATAAGGGCGCTGATGCTTATTATTTTTTTCTTTAATTTTCTAATTACTTATTTTTATTGAGTTTTGTTGACGAACTTATTGATAATTGGTACACTATAATTGGTGAATAAATTCAGGATAATCCAACTTACAATGCACAAATCTATTTTTTTTAATTAATAATTTGTAATCTATGTCATTTTATCTCTACAAATATATATTTAAAATATTTGAACTTCGTCTTTTGTATTATTATAGTAAAACGTCCTATGTAAATATTGTTTTTTTTTCATATTTTTTATTCTCATTAAAACAATAATCTTATAACCAAATGTAATAGCCTTATTTTATCATTCTTTTTTAATATATTAGTTATAATAAATTAAAATTAAAAGCCTAATAAGACATAAAATGAGTCATTCAAAATATCTTTTATATCATTAGTAATATACTATCAAAAAATGATCCTTCTTACTACAATGCATGAAATAGTTTTGTATCAAGGTCAATTATTTAATTTTATTTCAACTAGAATCTCTCGCTATCCTGCTCTGTTTCTATATAGTTTCTTGTTTATATTTGTAAATTACATTGACATTTTAGAGTATAAATGAAACGAATAAGGAGTTGATAGAGGTTTATATTGAATTAGTATCTGTTGTACCCTAAAACATTGAGATAAATTATACGTTCAAAACTATGAATTTAAAAGAACAAGCTAAACTTTGAAAAGGAGTATGATGAGTACAAAATTAAATGAAAATGGAGAGGTCCATTGAAATATTGAAATGGAGAGGATGAAATAGTTCATTTGATCATAAAGTTAGAAAGAGAGTTTGGTCATGTACGGTTTTGAACCAAAATGAAGAAAAATATTAAAAAATAATAATTAAAGTTGCTGACGATTTTGAAATGGGAAAAGGCAAAATAAAACAATTGATATGGGCCGATTAAATTAAGAGGATTAATGGGCTGACCGAATAATGCGAAGGAATGGCGCTATAATTTTTGTTCTTTAGCGAACTTACAAGTGGGAACCACCTAGGTAAATCAGTCAAAGCTGCTGCTACCTGAACGGTCTAACGGACAGCTGCGGTATGATAACTTTTAGAACATAATAAGAAGGCGTTGGGCACATCTGTGGCATGCTCTCGTGAGCTAAGAGCACAAGAACCAAGAGAAATTTCATCTAGCTGGTTTAAACCTCAAGTGCATTATATTCTAATTCACAGCTGTTGCTTTACAGATTTTGTTTTCAAGACGCGTGTTACGCTTCTATTGGACAAAGCTTAACCAAAAGAATATGCCTTGGAGACGTGAGGAGAAGCGTGACCTGCAGCGAAACTTCAAATCTCAACAATTAATCAGGACCTTTCAAATTGTATGCCTTCAGCAGCTGAGATTAAAACCACCCACGGATCAGTGACCTGCCTTTACCCCATTGGCTCCAGGGCAATTGGAACGTTGCATTACATCACTGCCATTGGATAAACTAGATGCTGGAATGAAAGGAGATGCTGCAAACCCTAAAACCCTAGACGTTTGGCTATTTAAAGACACCATATCTTCTTCTCCGGAGGACAGACAATCATATCCAAGCTCTCAAAACATACACAGCCATACACAACACCCTTCTTCTCAACAGCTAATACACACAACCCTACAGTGCCTATACTCTACACATAAACACAACAACCCTTCTTCTCCATCACAGCCATCCTACACCCTTCTTCTCCAAAGAACACAGCTTCAACACAATACACAGCCATCTCAAACACAAGAACCCACACCATACCTACAGCTACACTACACAACCTACATAGCCTTCTTCTCCAAGAACACAAGACCCTGCCTCTATACTCATACACAACTCTAACTGAACCCCTACACACAATCTACAACACACACCAATCCAAAGCCGAAAAGCTACTCAAATCCTTACTATTTTCTCAATAGAATCGGGTAGGAACTTAGTTCTTTTGCAATGTAATCGCCTAGAGAGGCCACTGCTTGTAAGGTTACTACAAATCAATAAAATGTTGTTTATTTGAAGCTTTGTTCATACTTTTGCCTATTTTGCTCTCCTTTCTTTTTACTGTTTTGATTGGTTTTCTTTCTCATTCCTCCCTTTCTTTCTTCTTTTCTTTTTTCCTTTTTGCCATAATAAGATAGGTGTAAAGCCTCAGCTTCAATCTATGAGTTATGAGGTTTGAAACCGATTCAATAATGGATGAGGCAAGAACAACTCTTATAGTTGATGATCAAGCCTATGGATCTAAAAAAAATAATAATCTTTGTGTATATGTCTCTTCTTTGATTTCTGCCTTGATCTCTCTCTTTCTTTTCTTTTTGTCACATATAATCAACATCAAACACTAAGCACAATCAAAATATAAATGAATAAAAGTGACAATTTCAAATCATGAGGAATATACTAAGAAATAGCTTTAGGAGTTGATGTTTTACTACATCCTCTTAGTTGCTAGCATCTTGATATATGTGCCTCTTGATTTGAGATTAAAAATATAAATATATATGTGTGGATCTGGATTCATGTGTTGGAGAGGGAAGACATGAGAGGTGGAGTGCTAGAAATTGATGTTTAACTACATCTTCCTATAAACTTTATTTCTCTTGTTGCCTCTTTTCAATATACTTTGATTTTACAAGGACTTGATTGCATGATTACAAGGCTAAGAGCAAATGAGAGAAGGCCATGGTTATGCCTCATGAATTGATGCTCAATGAATGCCTCATGATATACAATTGTGCAAGTTACAAGAACTTATGTGCATATTCTCATGTTGCTGGTACAAGGAACCTCATGATCTTGTGCCATACGCTGACCAAATTTGATTATAGACATGCTTACAAGCTAAATAAGCCAAGTCCCTGTCTGTACCAGTCCCATGTCCAAGCAAGAGCTAATGCAAGCTCCATTAGTACCAGATATACCCTTCCATGACCTATGTTGACGGATCAGTCAGTGCAGACTGATTTGATGTCCAAATCCAAAATCCATTTGAACAGTTAAATAGAGGACTTCAAGGCAACTGGTTTAGAGCTAAAATTTACATTTTTATGAATTTTATACAATTTTAGAGAGCATTTCAAAGTTCACAATCTGAGATTCTACAAATACTGGTACGATGTCTAAACTGTTCGTCACTGAAACCAATTTTTGACATAGCTAGGAAGATTGAAAACCCTTGAAACTTTCTGAGATTAAAGTTCATGACCTGCTGGAAATTTTGATATCAAGAACATAAAATTTGACTGTATGGTTTGAGCTGTGAGAATTTTACAAAACAGCATGTCTGAAAGCACCAAACTGCTGCCAAAAATGACCTCTGATCAGTATACGACTCATACTGGTAAACCTGTTTCAAGTATAGCTAAACCCTTTTATCCACTGTTATTAAAACCGGACCGGACCGGACGGATGGACCGGAATAAACCGGACCCGGAACCAAGTCCGGTTTGGTTCGAATAAAGGATCGTATATGCATATAAACCGGAAGAAAATAAAAAAAATCGGACGGTTTTCACAAAAACCAGTGAACCGTTTGGATTGGTTCTTTCATTTTTTTTTACTCTGAAGTCTGAAAAGTCCGTGAACTCCCAGTCTCCCAGGGTGTCATTTATTGCTTTGAACTTTTCAAGGAAAAAAAGTAAAAAGCAACAAAAGTGGGTTAGTCCGTGAACAACTCTATGTTGTCTTCTGTGTTGCTACAAAATATCATCTTTCAAACAATTATGTTAATATTAGTTTTGTTATTAAATTTAGAGTTGGTTTCCATTTTCCTGTTTGGTGTTTTTTTTTAAATCTTCAATTATTAATAATAAAAAAAATCAGGATGTTTGTATATGAGAATGCATTTTTATCCAACATTGAATATTCATTAAACAAATTAAACTTTTATTTGATGTATTAGTTAAAAAATATACATTTTTATATATCCTTGCACTTAGCTAAATTAATCAAGAGATATATAATACTTTATTTTATTTGGAGAATAACGTTTCTATTTATTAATATATTCAGTATTATTAAAAAAATCAATGGTTAAACCAGTTGACCCACTAGTCCGACCAGTAAACCATTAACCCGAAGCATTACCGGGTCAATGTTCGGTCCGGTTCTGATAACATTGCTTTTATCAGAAGATAGACAAGACCAATATGAAAAGAACAAAAAAAGATTCATTCAATTCGGAGTTCCCTACAAGAAATTGTGACTGATTGAATCTCACCTTTCTCAAAACCAAAATCTGCAAAACTGTGCACTGATATATCTGCTGTTATAAATTTGCACTTTTGTTAAGCCTAGTGTTACACTGAGATGAAACCTGGTACTTAAGCATTTTAAAGTCTTGTCATCAAAATGTAACTCCATGAGACTTAATACAAAATCATAGCACCAATTGATTGAAAATGGAATGACATATGGGCATGACAAAAAAGAAAAGAAAACGAATGGCATACTGTTGGGACTTTGTACCTCAATCTATCATAGTTGTGTATTGAATAAAATTTTGACACTTGATTCGTTGAAAACATATATGCAGGTCAAAGATTAAGCCCATGTAAAGAATCTCCAAGATAAGTCAAGGAAGAAATCAAGTCAGGCTGCTTCGGTACCGAAATCTTGAGGCAATCATAAAATCCAATGGTTTGAGTTAAAGAAAGAAGCCCATGGCTACTGATACGTGAAACTCACTTGTCAGCAAGAAAACCGAATCCCTTCTACGCGGATCTTGAACCAAATTCTGAAGTCCAAATCCTTAAAGCCCGAAACCTATTCTCAAAACTTAGTTATTAAAATCAAAGCCCAAAACAAATAACTGAAACACAAATCGTAAAGCAAGGGCACATATCTCAATGCCAGTATCCAAATCTCAGAGCCCATATGATAATCCAATGGCTCTCATCCTATGCCAATAAATAAATGAAACCAAATTTACACAATGACCCGTCCGATTCTATGAAATTTACAGCGCAGCCCTTGATAAATTACATATCAACCCCTGACACATAAAAATTCTTCAAACAAATCCAAATCAATTCAAATCAATTCCAAACAAATCCAAATCAACTCAAATTAATTCCAAACAACTCCAAACCAAATCAAACCAATTCCAAACAAATCCAAATCAATTCAAATTAATTCCAAACAAATCCAAATCAACTCAAATCAATTCCAAACAAATCCAAATCAACTCAAATCAATTCGAAACAACTCCAAAACAAATCAAACCAATTCCAGACAATTCCAAGTCAAATCATAATCATCCAAACCCAATCTTTACAGCCCTCAAAATCCAATTTACCTCAATTCGAAAACCAATTCAAAACTTTCCCAAGTCTCAAACACAATATATCCAAATATAACACACCTATACTCATATCTCATACAACATATCCAAACACACTCTTCAAGGATCGAACAAGGAATCGATCCACGATCCTCAATTTATACTAAAAACAACGCATTCATATGCACACATACTCTCTAATGATCGAGTAAGGAACCAATCCACGATCTTCAATCTATACTGAAATACTGCATTCATATGCACACACACACTCCAACGCATTCATGTACACACACACTCCAACGCATTAATATGCATACACACTACAACGATCGAACAAGGAACCAATCCACGATCACCAGTTCATACTGAAAACATCGCATTTATATGCATACACACTACAACGATCGAGCAAGGAACCAATCCATGATCCTCAGTTTATACTGAAAACATCGCATTCATATGCACAAACACACTCTCCAAGGATCGAGCAAGGAACCAATCCACGATTCTCAGTTTATACTGAAAACATCGCATCTATATGCAAACCTAGGATGTAGGAGCTGGCACCGCGTCGTACGCTCTGAGACCTATCGTGCACCATACCATACTTGTAGGCAGTAAGAGCTGGCACCGCGTCGTATGCTCTGAGTCCTATTGTGCACACAACATCTGGACTACCTGAATTGGCACCGCGCTTCATATTCAGACTCTAGATGCACACACAAAAGATCGAACAAGGAACCAATCCACGATTCTCAATTTATAATGAAAACACTAATGCATAGGCCAAGTTAGGGATAGGAAACCTAAGTTGCACCCTTGCATCGCATTTATATGCATAAACACACACACACACACACACACACACACACAAAGGATCGAACAAGGAAACCAATCCACGATCCTCAGTTTATACTGAAAACACCAATGCACCGATCAAGTTAGGGATAGGAAACCTAAGTTGTATCCTTGCATCGCATTTATATGCACACACAGAAAAGTTCACGACATAAATACACCCCACTCTTACTTACGTTCAGCGGCCCTAAATCTTGGAATGAGGAGGTGCTCGAGAGACATAAATCTCGGGGTAATTAACGACGGGGGCTTGCACCCGTCGGAAGATTCAATGTTCCCACAATCAATAAACTCTCTCGTACGGATATTACGTGCGAGGGTGAACCACGAAGTTCCCCTTTTCTTTCTTTCCTCTCGGAGCAACGCCTTTCCCCAATACCACATACCATACTGGAACAAGGAAAGCAGCGATGATTCGAGAGTGGACGATGACGCAGAAAAAGGCACCTCACAGTATCATATTTCATAAGATAAATACATGTAATAAAAAATTATTAAATGCTCCGAATATGTCTAAGTACGTAAGATATATTAATTTCATATGGGTAATATTAAATATATAAAATAAAAGTATAAGCTTAGAATAATAAAGGACAATAAATGAGGAGTGGAAGGGAGGGAGGGAGGGAGGGAGGAGGGAAAGAGAGAGAAATATGGGGTCCACAATGACATTTTGTTAAGGCCATGTTCAACATTGTTCATGTGGGAAAAAAAATTACCATGCCCATGCCCATGCCCATTCCCATAAACAGTGAAATGCAGTTCAAATACCATGCCCATATCCATTTCTCAATGCACGCCAAACAGGGCCTAAGAATTTTAAAAGGAGAGTATTTTGTTCTATGTTTTAAAAAAGAAGAGCATTATATAAATTTTTCCTCCGAAAAAGCTATAACTAGCTATTTACAACACTGGAAAGAATAAATCATGAATGAAAATTAATAAGAGATCGATCCACGCGTTAAATTTTTTAAGCAACATTTTTTTCCGGGTTCAATAGCAAT